>CM056051.1:450912716-451162716 GCA_029574335.1 Rana kukunoris
ATCTTTTTTCCTGCGCTATTTTACTCAGCCAGTGACTGTGGATCGAGCACCCTGGAACTCTGCTATTTATATGTTGTATGGGTAGTAGCACTGACTTTTCTGTTTATAAATGAAAATAATAGCAAGAATTATTCAGCTAAATTAAAAAGATTTTTTTCTTTTTACTATTTTGGGCCATAAAAAAAAATCAGGAGATAACCATAACAATTTATCACCTTTTAGATTTGTTTTACCCTTAGAGGTAAATAGGGTTAACCTGACTACACAAAAAAAACGTATTCTAATAATTAAAGAACTACAATATGATATAACAGAACTCTGCATTCCCTGTAAAACAAAGGGGCTACCGTTGCCTTTTGTTCTGTTTCTACTTTGTGTACTTTTTAGGGCTTGTAGGCTTGAGCATTGCTTTAACCACTGGCTTTTGTATTTGAACGCAGAGGCATTTAAACACATGCATTTAATGCAAACAGGAAGGGGTGCCTTCAATGAAAATGCATCTTCACACTACTTCTGAGTCCACAAAAAAACAATGCAAAGCAAGTGAAATACAACCTCTAAAGGTAGAACTGTCCTTCACACTGTAACATTGAAATAAACAGCTGAGCTCTGTTTGACGTGTGTTTCAAATGCACACCAAATGGAGGATAACAAAACCCATGTACACAGGCCCCGTTGCAAATTACCGGTACGTAAATATCAGGATAAGTATTGACCCTAAAGATGTCTATTTGGTTATATATACTGTATATATACCGTGTTTCCCCGAAAATAAGACCTACCCCGATAATAAGACCTAGCATGATTCTCGGGGAGGGCTGCAATATAAGCCCTACCCTGAAAATAAGCCCTAGTAAAATTTGTTTAAAAATCTTTTTTTTTTTTTTTTAACTATTTTATTTATATCGAGGGAATTAGTCCACAAGGATTACAAACAAAGAAAATATAACAATTTAAATAGATAATAATGATATTGCTCATGCACCTACATGGATAACATAAACTTAACAGTTGTATTTATTTTCCATTTTCTTAGGGAAGTGAAAAAAAAAAATATATATACATATACATATATATACACATATACATACACACATACACACATATACACATACACATATATATATATATATATATATATATATATATATATATATACATATATACATACATATACATACACACACACTAATAAAAAAAAAAAAAAAGAGAAAAATAAAATAAAAATAAATAAAAATAAAAAGAAAAAAGAAAGGGAGTGAGGAATATAAAAGGGGGAAAAAGAAGGGAAGTGGTTTGCAGGCATGGAAGTTTAAGTATCAGTCCTTCAATACAATATTGTCCTGGTTCACTTCCCAGGTGTCATTTATGGAGCATGGTTCATATGATTCATATGAACCCACGAATGGTATGTATGGAACGATCAGTTTGGCGTAGCGGACTCTCTGAGGCGTTGGCCCTCTATTGAGTACCTGAATATATTCCAGGGTTGCCAGGTATCTTTGTAATTCTCTTGTCGTTTTTGTCCAGTGAGGACCAAATCCTCTAACCGACCGATTTCGTCAACCCTCCGAAGCCAAGAGGCTATAGACGGAGGATGCGGTGACTTCCAGTTGAGTGGAATACAGTGTTTGGCTGCGTCGAGTAGGTGACGGATAATTGATTTTTCATAAACTCGCATAGGGATATCAGTTACATGTAAAAGAAGAAAGGCCGGGTCTTCCGGGATCGTACAATCCGTGAATTGTTGTACAATTCCACGAACCCCCTCCCAGAACCCCCTAATACGGGGGCATGACCAAAATATATGTAAAAGAGTACCCCTATTATTCTGGCACCTCCAACAAAGATCTGAGGACGTCGGGAATAGTTTATGTAAAAGGGCAGGGGTCCTATACCAAAGTGTAAAAAGTTTATAGTTGGTTTCCTGATACTTAGAGCACCTGAAAGACTTATGAGTTAACTGAATTATCCGGTCTTTCTCGTTCGAGGTAAAATGACGGTCTAAGTCTCTCTCCCATTTCAATAGAGTCGGGGGTTGGTGGTCTCCCTGAGGTGTTATCAATACAGCATACATCAGAGATAATGTATGGGCAATCGTCCCAGTCTTTGAGCAAAGCTCTTCTATAGTCGTAAGTGGGTATTGCAAAACGTCAGGGGGGGGTGGGATGGTCTTAAGAAAATGACTTAACTGCAAAGCTCTCATAAAGTCTAGTTTAAACTGACCGTTAGGGTCCACCAGCTCAGAATACGTCCTCCATCTACCCAAAATACTAAAATGAGACGCCTGGTGAACTCCTGCTTCCCGTAGTTTGCGAAAAATCCTATCATGTAGGCCTGGTCCAAATTGGGGATGACCTATCACAGGTCTCATTGGAGATTCGCGCGTCGAGAAGGGGGGTCCCGATAACAGGCGCGCACAAAACAATCACAAAGGGAGACACACTGCACCCCACAATTCCTAAAAATGTAATTGCATAATTCTATAAGGATGGATTTTAAGATGCTTTTTAGGTCCTGAGCTGACAGGGAGGGGGAGGGGGGAAAAGACAGGGGACACAGGAGATGGAAAAATGACACAGCAGAAGCACTATGCAATCTATTATGCTTTATTTATTATGCTTTTTTTTAGGGTTACACTACTTTAAGATCATTGTAATACCGTAAATAAATAAGACATCCCCGAAAATAAGCCCTAGTGTGTTTTAGGTTGCCAAAATTAATATAAGACCCAAGCTTATTTTCGGGGAAACACGGTATATATAGTTTGCTGCTATGCATAACTGTGGATAATAAAACACTTCCATGCACAAGATGAATTAAACACTGCAGGTCTGTGCATTGGTAATGTGTGGGTTCTTTCTCATTAGACAACGTAATTCTAAATTGACCCCCTGACATTACTTCTGGTAGGTCTTTTTTTTTTTCTACAGAATTGAGTGAGTTTGGAAGCATATATAATTTACAAATAGCTATTTATTCACTTATTTACAGCAACATGTAATCACACTGATTGAATTTAATGTTGAATTTTAATCAGCTTCAGAACAATTTACATATCAATGGCTGTAAATCATCCCAATACATGACAACTTCTCTGACAATAACTAAACATCGCTCATCAAAAAGATATTCAAGAGCCTCTTAGGATGGATGGCATGTAAGATCTTATGGAGATTGGGAAAGTGGCTGCGTGCATGGCTGATTTATGAATTTACATGCATTAATAGGCTAATTGATGTCTAAAAAGACAATAATAGCAAAAAACAGGTTCATTATATTCTAGCATAATGTGTTTCATCAAAACACATGTTTAGAAAGGAAACAAAACCTGTAGATAGATTGCAGCTAACTAATTATGTATTTATTCTCTGTGATGGAGTGATGGGTGTTACTGAACCCAGATGTGGACTGGCCCTGGATTTCATGGTGAGTGATTCTGCCGGGACAGCACCAGAGAAGAGATGAGTATTGCAGGGCTGTAGTTTGGCAGCATTTAGGCAATAAAGTAAAAGCATGGAAGTAACACTAGACACATCTAGAATGTTAATATCCATGTTGTCTTTGAAAAACACCAAATTGAACTGTGTAAGCATGTCCTTAACCAGGAGGGCCAAAGAGCGCTGCCCAAAACCTACTGTGAAAGACACGTTTTGCTTTTTGGACTATGGTGTAAGCTTTGGGACTATGGTATAAGCCACGGAGACAGAGAAGAGCCAAATCTCAAACAGACTGGCAGAAATAGTGGAATATAGTCAAAAGTAAAACACTGATAATAAGGGCGTATGTGCGGCTTGCAAGATGGCGGACGCGTGAGAGTCTAGCTCCGGTCCCCATTCCTTCCCTCCGGGCTACTGCACCGCTAAAATAGCTTCCAACGCCACAGGAACCACACTGCCTGCGTCCGGAACCCTCCGGGCACCCCATGAGCAAAATTGGCTTTCAAAAGCACATTTACCAGGTGTTTAATCCGCCGCCAAAGTTCTGGCCTACCCAGCACATGGAGCGCTTCCTGCTTAGTCCACAAACCCTGCCCTCGAGAAATCTGGCAGAACCGCCGGATCTTGCTGACCTATTAGCATTGGCCCCAGGTATATTACAAAATGATTGCCCACCTCAGCAGCCAGAAATGGGTACAGTAGCAGTGCTGGACTTAAAATGACATTCCCTATATGCCAAAGAAGTTGGGAAAATTGCTCAGGAACTTATGCCGCGTACACACAACCTTTTTTCATGACGAGAAAAATGCAATTTTTTAAATTGGTCATTAAAAACGTGTGTAGGCTCCAGAGCATTTTTCTCAACATGAAAAATGGGTATTAAAAATTTAGAACATGCTTTTCTTATCATTTTTCACGTCATCGTTTTTCACGTCGTGAAAAACGGTTGTGTGTAGGCTTTAACAACGATAAAAAAACTTGCATGCTCAGAAGCAAGTTATGAGAAGGGAGCACTTCTTCTGGTAAAACTAGCGTTTGTAATGGAGATAGCACATTTGTCACGCTGTAACAGACTAAAAAGCACGAAGACTGAAAAGCGCGAATCGTCTCTCACCAAACTTTTACCAACGCAAAATTAGCAAAAGCAGCCGAAAGGGTGGCGCCATCCGAATTAAACTTCCCCTTTATTGTGACGTTGTACATCACTGCGCTTTGCTTGAGCATTTTTTTTCTCACGATCGTGTGTATGCAAGGCAGGCTTGATAAGAATCACGTAGATAAAAACATTGTTTTATCCATGACATTAAAAACGGTCGTGTGTACGCAGCATTAGAGGGGAAATCAATCAGTTGGGTGGACGTACTGACACATAGGAAGACAAGTTTGATGAAATCATCCAATATATACATGTCCTGGGAGGGGATAATGCTACCCTCAAGCACACTGTTTCCCAGATACAATTGCAGCAGGAAGATTTGGAGAACAGAGAACGCTGTCAAAACCTAAGGATTCTTGGGGTCCCTGAAAATGTAAGTTATAAAGAAATACGTCCATATCTTCTAGGCCTGATTGTCACTTTGGCCCCACACATCCCAGATATAGATTGGTGCCTTCACAGAGCTCATAGATCCTTAGCTCCTAAGCCACCACCTGGATCTAACTCAAGAGATATTATTGTTAATTTTCACTACTACAAAAGTAAAGAAGCTTTCACAGTGGCTACACGTAACAAAGCCCGCATAGACTTTAAAGCAGTGGTTCTCAACCTTCTATTACCATGACCCCTTGATAAAATTTCCCGAGTTGTGGGGACCCTAACCCACGGACATTTAGCGCACCCCGAGTCCTTTTAATGGCAACTATAATCACAGGTAGTGTTACTCCCTGTGCCTCCAGCTTCACTGTGTCTCTGACTTTGTGGTGTCTTGTAGCAGTGACACCTATGCCGAAATCAGGAGATAGGGTCTGCTTCAGCTCCTCCCATCTCACATTCCTCACCAGTCAACTGATCTCTAGTCTCTGCCCCCAGCCATTCCATTTACTGAATGGCACCTGCGAAGAGGCTGAGTGGGTGGCTGCAGGCTCCAAGAACAGCCCAAATGGGTGGCAACAGACTCCTGCTGGGTGGTCGCTAAAAGGCTGGTAGACTGGTGCGGGCTTCAGGAACAGCTCAAGATACGGTGACCCCTGGCAAATCTTTATTTGACCCCAGAGGGGGTCCCGACCCCCAGGTTGAGAACCACTGCTTTAAAGGATCCAAGATTCAAATCTTCAGTGATCTCTTACCCCTCACTCTGGCAAAGAGACGCAACCTCCGTCCTAAAACTGCTCATCTTCAACACCACCAAGTCGCATACAGGTGGTGTTTCCCTTTCCGACTCTCTGCCTCAAGAGATGGAACACAATACTCTATGCGAGATCTCCATGAATGTGAGGCCTTTGTACGTAACTTAGGTCTTCCATCCATTCCTGAGAAAGACCTTCAACTTCCTACCCTGGCTCCAAAACCTCTCCAGATGCCTGCAAAGATCTGGACCCTGGTTCGTTGAAGGCCACAGAAAGCTTCATCCACCCCTTAACGTGCTAACCCATCCAGATTCTCTTTCCATTTTCAGGTGATAGATTAAACAGTGCTCCGTGAGATGTTCAAAGCTTGGAATATTTTTTATAACCTAACCCTGCTTTAAACTTCTCCACAACCTTATCCCTGACCTGTCTGGTGCGTTTCTTGGACTTCATGATGCTGTTTGTTCACTAAGGTTTTCCAACAAGCCTTTGAGGGCTTCACAGAACAGCTGTATTTACACTGAGACTAAATTACACACAGGTGGCCTTTATTTACTAATTAGATGACTTCTGAATGCAATTGGTTCCACTAGATTTTACTTAGGGGTATTGGAGTAAAGGGGGCTAAATACAAATGCATACCACACTTTTCAGATATTTATTTGTAAAAAAAAAAAAAATTGAAAACTATTTATCATTTTCCCAGTTCACAGTTATGTGCCACTTTGTGTTGGTCTATCACATACAATTCCAATAACATTTACGTTTTTGTTTGTAACGTGACAAAATGTGAGAAATTTCAAGGGGTATGAATACTTTTTCAAGGCACTGTGACTGAAATACAATGTGGAAATTAATAAATGATTTTACATTTTATTCATATATTCATATATATTCACTTTGCACTTGTAGTGCAAAGTGGATTTGCCTTTTCGTAAATAACCCCCATTGTGTTTGAAAAAAAAATCATAGATTGCCTTAACCTATTTACACAGCAATTCCTGACTGTCATTATGACTGTTGGGAATTGCTAGCTAATGCTGGGGGGGGTCCATTTTTTAGGGCATGTGTAGCAACTGGTTATTTACCAAAAGAATTTTAGTACACTGAATCTTTCACTGAGCCTCTAAATCGTTGCATTTTTTTTTTTAAGTAGTATAATTTAAAAGCATTTGTGGGTTTTAATCATTTTTTATATGTATTTTTAGCAGTACATATAACTGGGGGCATGGCAGGGATGGGCCCTTTGCTTACACACTTTGGGCCAAAACGCAAGATAGGAAGACTATAGAACACTACAGAACACCTCCCCCTCTTGCTAAAGAACATTATTTTTTATCAAGTTGTTATGAATAAAGTTCTGCTTTAACAAAGGCAGACAACTCAGGAAATTAACAGCGATTTTTGGAAGGATCAACGGATATTTTTTACATTTAGTGAAATTGTTCATTAGTATCTATATATTACTAAAAGCGCAGTTCCAGTCTATTTTAAGTTAGCAGCTACAAAAAGTATAACTGCTGACTTTTAATAAACAGACACTCACCTGTCCCATGGTCCAGTATTGCGGCCGCCCGAAACCTTGTTCCTCTCCATCCCCTCTCCGAGAACGCCGTCATTGCAAGTGTGGGCAACCGGCTGTGACAGCTTGCGGCTTCACAGCCGGGTGTGCTCTGCACATGCACGAGTCACGCTGCGTATTCCGAGTAGCCGGGCATTCTTCTGGGACCTGTGACATGTCCCAGAAGATTGCAAGGATGGAGGAGGAAAGGAGGAGTCGCCTAGGCCGCGACAGAGGAAGTGGGAGCTGGGTAACTGTCAAAACTAGATACCCGTTCCCCTCCAAAAATAAAAATGACATGCCAATTGGGGGCAAGGAGTGATTAAAGCGGAAGTTTCACTCATGGGTGGAACTCCTCTTTAACCACTTAACCCCCGGACCATATTGCTGGTCAAAGACCAGAGCACTTTTTGCAATTCGGCACTGCGTTGCTTTAACTGACAATTGCGCGGTCGTGCGATGTGGCTCTCAAACAGAATTGGCGTCCTTTTTTCCCACAAATAGAGCTTTCTTTTGGTGGTATTTGATCGCCTCTGCGGTTTTTAGTTTTTGCGCTATAAACAAAAATAGAGCGACAATTTTGAAAAAAAAAAATATTTTTTTACTTTTTACCATAATAAATATCGCCCCAAAAAAACTATTTTTTTCCTCAGTTTAGGCCGATACGTATTCTTCTACATATTTTTCGTAAAAAAAAATCGAAATAAGCGTTTATTGATTGCTTTGCGCAAGTTCGTTTTATGGCATTTTTTATTAATATTTTTTTTTTACTAGTAATGGTGGTGATCAGCGATTTTTTTTCAGTACTGCGACATTATGGCGGACACTTCAGACACTTTTGACACATTTTTGGGACCATTGACATTTTTATAAGGATCAGTGCTATAAGAAAATGCATTGATTACTGTAAAAATGCCACTGGCAGGGAAGGGGTTAACACTAGGGGGCGGGGAAGGGGTTAAGTATGTTCCCTGGGTGTGTTCTAACTGTAGGGGGTGGCATCACTAGGGGAAATGACTAATCGCTGTTCATATATTGTATGAACAGACGGTCAGGCATTTCTCCCCTGACAGGACCGGGAGATAAAGGGTTTTCTTCCGCCCGAAAAACCGGATCCAGACGGACGCGGATCTTTGCGGACGTTAGCGGATGCATCATCCGCTAACTGACGCGATCCCATAGGGATGCATTACAAGTCCGTTTACGGACTTGTAAAAACGGACGAATGGAGGCGGACGTCTGAAAAGGGCCTAACGAGCAATCGCGGGTGCCCGGCAGGAATCGCGGCCGCCGGGCATGCACAGGGACGAGTGCCCCTATTGGCTGCTGGGCGAGGTGACGTATAGCTACGCGCTCTTGCCCAGCAGAGCCGACCTGCCGCCGTAAAACTGCAAGCAGTTAAATAATTCTGAATCTGATGGTCTCATTAGTTAAAGAGAAATACATGTTAGACCACCTAAAAACATTTCAACGCTCGATCAACCCCCTGTTTTACTGAACAAATAAAAAAAGACTTATGAGTATGGTATACCTTAACCACCTTAACCACCACCCTGCGCTCCGCTATGTGATTACATTTCAAAATCGATTAATAAAGCTGAGCCGAGCCATTTAATTTATCTGCACAATAAAAGCTTGTTCCATTTGGGAGATTCCATGTTATTCCATGAGCGGTCAGATGTCGAATACTGCCAGACATTCAGATGGCAGAGTGTAAGGAGGAATTAATGTTACATATCTCATAGCACTTTAGTCACTTCACTTGAATGGGCACAGTCTTTCAGATCATTTTGCTTGCTGAAGCTGGAGGCTGTATTGAGCTGACTGCAGTCAGCAGGATTACGAGGCTCGCTATTTTCTTACAGGTTCAAAAGCAGAGGACACGCAACCCTTTAATTGCCAAGGAGGACTGGCTGATTTTGGCGGCGGCGAAACTAGTCCAAGGATCATTGTAAAGACTTTAATACTGAAAAGAAGGGCCAATTTTCCAGCTCACTTATATTAAAGCATTGCTTTATGATAATCTTTTTTAGCAACTGCTAAAAACAGACCAGCTCAGCTATTCTGTACAGTAGAGACATGCAGACTGCAGAAAGAAACATATTAACTGCTTCCAGGGGGAAAAGCGAAGCGTCGTTTACTACCTTCCATTATGAGGACGCTTCAACCATTTTGGCCAACACTGCACTTCGGTACATCAAAAGACCAAGAACTCACATAAATCTCTACAGACAAACTTTGACAGTTTGAGTCAGGCAGATGTTGTAAGAATAATCTGAGGACTCAGCCGCACATAATTTTATCTGGATCGTGTTCTAAAAGGCTGATCAAACAATAACACTGAGCTCATTGCATGGAGGTTTATTCCCAGAACCACAGCAGGGGACCTGAAAGTTAAACTCTAGGCAGATATAGAAGCCAAAAAAAATTAATGCAGCTATGTACAGTATTCATTAATACATCATTAAAAATTTAGATTTTAGTTTTTTTTTTTTAAATGACAAGTGAGAGTGAAACTGCAGCAGAGAAGGATTAGGTCCCCTCCCCTACCACAGAGGGCTGTGCTAAGTGGCAGGTAGGGTGACCACATTCAGGGACACCCTCCCTTCCCAAAAATCAGCTTGTGCTGTAACTAATCACAGGACAGTAATTGGACACTAAAGGCAGGATTTATGAATTCTCCAATCACAAGCAGCGGGAGGGGATTGTGCTTCTCCAGGCATTCCGGGCCATGACAAGTACTGTCAGTGAGTAAAGCGGTGATGTGGCGGCCTTTTTGGGGCCACCAGACTGTCCCAGGAGGTGGTTGTGTCAATTTCATTCCGGGACACTGTATTGTCCTTGAATGAATGTGCCCGGGACAGACCTGCAAAATGCGGGACTGTCCCGGGCAATCCGGGACATGTGGTCATCCTAGTGGCAGGGCTTTGTAAATCTCAGAAATGGATGGCCAGAAATACAAATCTTTCACCAGGTAAAACAGTTCTGATAAATACACTGTAATACCAAAAGTATTGGGACGCCTGCCTTTACATGCACATTTAAGGGGGTTGTAAAGACAAAAATATTTTCCTCTTAAATTAAAGTCTGACAGTAGCTGATAAAGTAAAAAGTAATGTTTTGCATTATAACTAGTTTGATACCTTTTAAAATCGAGCTGTTTTATTCACCTCTGTCTCTCCTGAATCATTATTCTCACTGACTTCCTGGTTTGCGGTGCGCATTCATTCTTGCTACATCACGGCCTAATGGTAACTACAGTTCCTATTAGGCCCCGTACACACGACCGAGCTTCTCGGCAGAATCCAGCGAGAAGCTCGCTGAGATCCATATTCTGCCGAGAAGCTCGATCGTGTGTACGTTTTCGCCGAGCAAACTGACGAGCGAGGCGTCGAGCCAAAATAGAGAGCAGGTTCTCTATTTCCTCGACGGGCCATCGGGACTAATGGCTCGACGTCTTTTTGGACAGCCTGGTCGACGAACTCGCTGGCCGGCCGAGAACCTCGTCGGGCGGAACGATGAGTTTTGCCCGACGAGGTTCTCGTACGTGTGTACGCGGCCTTAAGCTTAGCCTCCATGCCTATGAGGGATAAGAGAGCATCTTTACGCAGGGCTGTAGTCATAGGGAGGGGGTGAGCATGTCTGCTTTCCACCATGCAGATGCTAGTGGAAAGCAAGAACAGGAGAGACAGGAATTGGCATTTTCAAACCTGGATTACTATATTTTGGAAGTCAAAAGGAAAAACGAGGTAAGTGATATTTAAATGCTTTAGCTTACAGCAATCAATTGATCTAATAAAAAACAAACCTTTAGTGTTCCTTTAATGGCATCCCAGTCTTAGTCCGTAGGGTTTATTATTGAGTTGGCCCACCCTTTGCAGCTATAACAGCTTCAATTTTTCTGGGAAGGCTGTCCACAAGGTTTGGAGTGTGTCTATAGCCTCGTACACACGTACAGGTTTCCTGGCAGACTTTTTACCGCCGGGAAACCCAAAGGGCAAAACCAAAAACCTGATCGGTAATTTTTTCCCCTACACACGACCAGGTTTCCCAACAGGAAAACTGCCATAAGAGCTTTGGTAGGGAATCCGGGCCATGTGTATGCTCCATCGCAGTGTTTCCATAGGAAAACTGGTTCTCTTTTTTTCCCCAGAAGTTTTGCTGTCGGGAAAACTGCGATGGAGCATATACACGGCCAGTTTTCTTGACGGGAAAACCGGTCGTGTGTATGAGGCTTATGGGAATGTTTGACCACTCTTCCAGAAGCACATTTGTAAAGGTTAGGCACTGATGTGGACAAGAAGGCTTGGCTTGCAGCCTCCACTCTAATTCATTCCAAGGGTTTTCTATCATGTATAGGTGTCATGCTCTGTTCAGGCCAATCAAGTTCCTTCACCCCAAACTCACTCATTCATGTCTTTATGGACCTTTTTTTGTGTTCTGGTGCTCAGCCATGTTGGAACAGGAAGGGGCTATCCTCAAACTGTTCCCACAAAGTTGGGAGCATAAAAGTGTCCAAATTGTCTTGGTATGCTGATGCCTTAAGAGTTCCCTTCACTGGAACTAAGGGGCCTAGCCCAACCCCTGAACCCCTGAAAAACAACCCCACGCCATAATTCTCCCGCCACCAAATGATTTGGACTAGTGCACAAAGCAAGGTCCATAAAGACATAGATGAGAGACAGGGCCGATCCTAGGCAGGGTGCACAGGGTGCATTGCACCCAGGCGCCTGCAGAGGTGGGGGCGCCGAACATCTAACAGACTCTCTAACAGAAGCCCTCTCTGTGTCCATCACAGAGGCTCCCCTCCAGGTCCCAATACAGTACTCTGCTTTTCTTCCTGTAATTTGTTTATTGGTAAAATTTCATGTAAGGATCCAAGGTTAATGAAGACTTTGTGGGGGAGCATCTCTGTGGTTGAGTTGTTGCCATAGAAACATTTGTAAAGGGCAGGAGTTAGTAAAATGACGACGCCCAGAAATATTTCTGCACCCAGGTGCCTGTGACCCTAGGATCGGCCCTGATGAGAGAGTTCTGTAAAAATGGTCAAACATTCCCATAGACACACTCCTAAGCCTTGTGGACAGTCTTCCCAGAAGATTTGAAGCAGTTATAGCTGTAAAGGGTGGGCCAACTCAATATTGAACCCTACAGACTAAGACTGATATCCCATTAAATTTCATGTGTTTTTACATAGGTACATAGTTTGTTACGTTGAAAAAAGACACAGTCCATCAAGTCCAACCTGTGTGTGTGCTTTTATGCCAATATTACATTGTATATTCCTGTATGTTTTGGTCTTTTAGGTGCCGATCTAATAGTTTTTTGTAAATGTTTTTGATGGTTTGACAATATCACACTATCTGGAGCCTTATTTCCACCCCATATTATCTGCTTTGGAATGCGTGTGGATGGAATTCACTTGACTCCTGAGGTGGTTAACCGCTTGTTTGTCAAAACACGAGAGTGTGAGGCAATATTTTCTGATGAGTTCACATCCAACTGGGGAGTGGAGACCGCGGTGTGGTTTTCGGATTAACATATCAACTGATAAATGGTAGATTCTGCTCTATCAAGTTTAGATATGGACTATATTTTGTTGTTTTACACACTATCACAATTCGGTTTGTAGCTTAAAGTGGTTGTATAGTCAAATTTTTTACTTTTACCTAAAGGTAAGCTTATAAAAAGGCTTACCCGTAGGTAAAAAAAAATCTCCTAAACCTTTACGGTTTAGGAAATATTCCCCTCGCAATGAGCTGCTGACTGCAGTGGCGCATCCGCACAGGGGATTCTCGACTTAAGGCCCAGCAGACGCCAGACCTTGCCGGAAAGGAGTCTTCTGTGTGCATGCGCGGGAGTGACGACATCGCAGCTCCAGCCACTTACAGCGCTGGAGCCGCGATACCCAGAAGACACGCCGAGGCAACATGTCAGCTACCTCGGCGTGGACCAGATAAGTTACCGATGCCTCGTTCTAAGGTACGTTTTTTATAATGAGCTAGTAGGCAGTGCCTACTAGCTCATTATGCCTTTTACCTTACAGGTGATGAAAATTGTTAGGGGACTATACAACCACTTTAACGTGTTTTTGATATTCTATACCCTCAGAGCTACAGTACTTATTACCTCTATTCACTTATACATTATCGGGTAGATTTATACATGTTTACTCTTTAAAAGCGGCTGCTATTTTAGTTATACTACTTTTTATCCAAGGGGCAGCGTAAAGATCCCAATTGAGGGTGTGTTATGAGATCTTGTGTGCTTATGATAAACCACTTGCTGAACTGAAGTTTATTTATTTTAAAAATGTACTTGGATCTCTTTGAAAAACATGAATCTGAGTAAAACCAGCTGTCCACATTTACTATTCATGACAAATTATTGAGATTAAGCAACTAAGCAACGACTTATGTCTCCAAATTCACAGCAAGTTGTGCGTTGTCTTTGAATGTCCAGTCCACTGCTTAAAGGGGTTGTAAAGGTTTGTTTTTTATTTTCTAAATAGGTTCCTTTAAAGGGGTGTTCCAGCCAAAAAATGTGTTTATTAAAAGTCAGCAGCTACAAAAAGTGTAGCTGCTGGCTTTTAATAAACACTCACTTACCTGCTCCTGCGTTCCAGCGATGCGCCGACCGGGGCTCCGCTCCTCTCCCCCCCTCCCCAGCCGGCGTCTCCATCCCGACTGTGGGCACCCAGCCGTGACAGCCTTGGACAGGCGATTGCCTAGGACCTGTCAGTGTCCTAGGCCATCGCCTACAGGGAGGGGCTGAAATAAGGCGATTACGCCTCTCGCCTTACCAGCCCCTCGACGGAAGCAGGAAGTGGGACAGGAAGTCCCACTCCTACTGAAGCCCCCACCTCCCCCCCCAAAAAAAATTACATGCCAAATGTGGCATGTAAGGGGGTGTGGAGTGGATTAAGAGGAAGTTCCATTTTTGGGTGGAACTCCTCTTTAAGTTAGTGCATTGTTGGTTCAAATACCTTTTCCTTCGATTTACCTTCTAAATGTTTTTTTTCTTTGTTTTCTTTGTCTGAATTTCTCACTTCCTGTTCCTCCTCAGTAAGCTGTTCAGTAAGCTGTTCTGGCTGACAAACCACCGCTCGGATGATGGGGGCAAGTTTACTGAGGAGAAACAGGAAGTGAGAAATTCAGACAAAGAAAAAAAAACATTCAAGGGAAATCGAAGGAAAAGGTAAGTGAACCAACAATGCACTAGTTTAAAGGAATCTTATTTAGAAAATAAAAAACAAACCTTTACAACCCCTTTAACAGGGCTACATGATTTCTTATTTATAGGACTTTTTAAGATGCCTTTTCCATTTTGGCTTTTTAATCATAAATAATGCACACAATACATGTTTATAAGTATTGTAATAACTGAATGTAAAATGTTGAAAAGTTTTTGCAGCCACTAATAAGGAGAAAGAAGTTTATGTTTGTTCAGCAAAAAAAGTTTGAAGAATTGGCAAGCTTAAAAATCATGGCTATTATAGACAGCTGGGGAAGCTTTTCGGCTAAATGAATGCATGGGTACACTAAATAAATAAATGTATTCTCTAACAGGTGCCTAACACAGATTTGGATAGCGAAATGTCACCCCTTTCGGAACAATTAATTCATGGTAATTATGCCTGATTAAATCTTAGAACAAAATGGACATCAATAATTAGACTAATAAAAGCATCTGCATTGCTTAAAATGATTTACACTGCTGAGGAAGCCACTTTTGTGCCTAAATGAGGTTAAACTGCTTTCTAGATCTTACATATTTATACGTTTGCAATATTTTAATTATACATTGTACATATTGTCTTTCTTTCTTTATTAAGGTCAGGACTAAATAAATAAAAAGAAAAATTGTTGGGTAAATATGAAGCAGTGAATATGAATATGTTATTTTGAAGCTTAAAAGAGAAGTATGGGTTTCCTTTTTTTTGCTTACATCTATTCTATGTGAGCTGCTGATATCTATAACCCTTTCCAGCCCACTCAGAAGTGCCCCTATTCTGTTAAAATCGAGATAAACACCTGTGGGAGGCTCTACAGACTTTCATACAGCATCATCCAGACAATGGTGCGAATATAGTGTCTGAATACACCCCCTTCCCTGTCATTTTGCTTGACTGATGTCCTCTCTCCTCGTCATGGACGAAGTAAGTTATTACGAAACAGACATAGGGCGGAGCGGCGTACCGACGTCACCTCATGCTCTATACAATTCCCCAGTAGACGGGTGTCTGTGTTTTGTGTACCGACCGGGACACCACACTTTAAGGCCTATTTGATCTGCAACATTGTAAGTGTATTACCAAACCCTTTTAAATAAATCCTTTATACGTTTAATGTGGAGCATCTATTATTTTTTATATATCGGGTACATCTGCTGGTGATTCAAGTCGTCATTGGATGAGAGTTATTGCTTAAGAATCGGATTTGTTTTGGCTGTTTTCTGGAGTGAGAATCTTAAAACATGCACATAGTGATCCTCTGTCATAAGGGATCATAGCAACCTAGTAAGAAGAAATTTCTGCTGATTGGTGGAGGATTCATCACGTTTTTGGACACGATAGCTACTAATTTATGGACTTTTTGCACTGAGCACTGGTGTTCATTATTTAGTGTTCATTAATAATAATTATTTATGGACATTTTTTAGGGAATTTTTATTTATTTATTGGTCACTATTAATTGATCATTCTCAATCGTTTATTTCTCATATCAATTACATTTGAATTAAGGCAATTCCTGTATTTATGTTAACTGACACAAGTTATTTATGCCAAAGTGGAAGTCTAAGCAGACGGAACCGGTCGGGCACATACATTGACCCCAGCCACTTTAACCCTGCGCAACTTTTTAATTTGTGGATGTTTTGTTCCATTGGAGTTATTTTTTATGGAATACATTTTGTTATACCTTTTTACACTATGATGAGGTGTTTCTTTCTTTCCCTTTTTTCTTTCATGCCTTGAGTTCATCGTGTTTAATGAAGGTTGAAGATCGTTTATTTCTGTTCCATCACGTCACTCATTGCCAAAGGATTTTTATCCTGGAAGGAAGCAGGGAGTTTGGGAGCAGATTTTGTTCGATCAATTGGTTTGATCATATATGCTCGTTAGATCCACCACCGTACAGTGAGCTGGGTCCACCAGATCTGGTAAGAGTATCCAATTTATTCTGTTGAGCTGTTGATGAATATATTTTCAGGCACGTATAATCTGCAATGATGTTGAAGGAACCATTCTCCACTCTCCATGAAAGAATCTGATGTTTCATATATCATCACTTTAAAGGACAATTTTGGTTTGCACTATATTATTTTGTTACAAGATCAATATGTCATTTGGTCACATCAGGTTGCGATTTTTTTTATTGGTGATAGTTTTTCACTTTATCTAAGAACTCCCATCCCACAGGGAGTTCCTTTATTCTATTGGTGGCACTGCATTTTATTTACATTACTCATTACTAGCCTGGTTTGGGGTATATATATATATATTTTTTTTTAGGTGATTCATTTTTTCCAAATTTATTATTTATATTACATGGTTAGGGGGTCAGCACAATTTATTTTTCTTTCCATGCTTTTTTTTGTACCCTTTGTTTACATGTTAATCGCAGCTCCCAACTGAATAGCTGCGACTTGGTCTTGCAGCTATCCCTTTTTTAGTACTTTTAGCACAGTTTTCCAACTTTCTACATGGTGTGAATAGGCCCTTAGTGTTGGGGGCTTCAGAAATCATGACATTGTACTGCTTCTCATGCTACCCTGGGAAACAAGGTCAGAGGTCAATAATTGATGAATAGATCTTGATCCGTTCTGCAAGTTTTCATGAGCAGTGACCAACTACCTTGGTGGGTCCACAGTCCACTGTAAGAATTTCTAACAAACCTCTCAAGACCATTATACAGTTTAGCAGTTTAACTGTTCATTGAATTGGAAACTAATTGGCATCTAAAAGTAGAAATGGTAAAATAAACAATTTACCACTGATGGCACAACTTTCTGGAAATATAGTATAGACATGACACTAAAAAAGTTAATCTGGTACCTATGCACTGTTAAAAGCTACTAGAGCATGGAATGCTCTCTGCTCTTCTGACAGTTGAAGCTGAAAAAGAAAGGGGTTTGAAAAGGGTTTCCATGACAACAGTGAAACTTTGTGAATTACTTATTCAGTATAGTATAACATAATATCCCAGCTATTCTCAGTGCTATTCAATCCATGAGGCATGGTTAAATGTTTTTTACTCAATGGAGAACACTATGAGCACCACAAGGGCTTGTGTCGACAAGCTATTGTTTGCTTCAAGCAGGTTTTGCATTCCCATAACAGTCTTTGGAAAGGCAAAATCAATTTGAAGCAGTTCAAATGCAGATCGGAAGGATATAAATTGTAAGTCAAGTGTATCTGTCAATGAATTCTGATTGATCTCATAAGCATCTCAAGCTGATGTCAACTGATGCAATCTACACACAGCCTTAAGACAACTTTCTTGCCTACTGATTATCCATCTTTCCCCTGCTCTCTTCAACAGCATAACAGTACAGTATGCCAGTAAACGATCTACATGTGTGCACTGTTTTCTGCTGAATATAGGGGTTCTGTTGCTGCAATATGGAGGGGGTGGAGAAACATAGGAAATATCAAGTAGGGAAGAGTCCATTTGTGGGCTGCCTTGGACAACGGCAAGACTTAATATAAGATTCACCTAGAATTTGGCTTTTTGGGTCCACATATTGTCTAGTGCAGTGTTTTTCAACTCCAGTCCTCAAGGCACACCAACAGGTCATGTTTTCAGGCTTTCCATTATTTTGCACAGGTGATTTGATCAGATTAACTGCCTTAGTAATCACCACAGCCATTTCATCTGAGGGAAATCCTGAAAACTTGACCTGTTGGTGTGCCTTGAGGACTGGAGTTGAAAAACACTAGTCTAGTGTACAATATTATTGTTTTAAAGCCTGGCAACTATTTGTCCTTTCAGTTACAGACATTCTTTTTCATTCAGCAATAATACAGAAACCAATCTTAATTACTTTGTACATAAAATTGGTGTATTGCTGTGTTTAGTAGCAGGGTGAATGATAAGTAAAAAGTGTCCCTCAAGGCCGCGTACACACGATCGGTCCATCCGATGAGAATGGGCCAACGGACCGTTTTCATCGGGTCACCGCTGAAGTGGCCTGATGGTCTAATGTGCGTACACACCATCAGTTCAAAAACCGATCGTGTCAAAACGCGGTGACGTAAAACACAATGACGTGCTGAAAAAAACGAAGTTCAATGCTTCCAAGCATGCGTCGACTTGATTCTGAGCATGCACAGGTTTTTCAACCGATGCTTTTGCGTACTAATGATCGGTTTGGACCGATGGTCAGGCGTCCATCAGTCCGATTTTAAAGCAAGTTTTAAAACTTTGGTCCAAAGGGCAACAGACCAATGGGCCATACACACGGTCGGTTTGGACCGATGAAGCTGAACTTTAGTCCATTTTTTTAGACCGATTGTGTGTACGCGGCCTAAGACTTTTCTGTGTGGCAAGGATTTAATCTCTATTTAGAAGGCTCTTCAATCAAATTTCAAAAAACCATTGTGTGCTCAGTCACACAAATATTAAAGAAGCCACAGAAAGGCAAATATGTGAACAAGCTAGGTTAGTCAACATAAAACCCAAGTGATAAATATTAGATTATGTAGGGCTTACTTGGCTGTCCTATGCACTTGATTGTATGTGAATATTTTCTCATCTCTGTGCAACTGGCTACAACTCATTTTCTTGTCTACAAAGTCATAACTGTGGCGCTACCCCCAGAGGAGCTAGTTAAGATGGGTCCTCTGTTGCTGACCCCAACCTTCTCAAAGACTTCATCCTCTCTGACACACCAGGATAAGTACACAAACACACAGTTTTACAGAGAAATCACTGACCGTGACACTAGTACCTAGCTATAATGCTATTTTAAAGAACACAAATACCAAAACCAAGTAGTAAAACAAACTAAATATAATGTCATAAGTAGGTAACGACAGACAGAGGTAAAGGGTAAAATGAAAAATGTATGCAATATACTTAAAATACAGAATAATTGAGTAACTACGCCCAAGTTTTACCAATCAGCTGTGACAGAGTCACCAAGAGTATCATAAGAGCAGCCAGAAATGGATAGTGTAAACCCCCAGAGGCTACGCTGCCCTAGGCTCTAGATTTTATTTTACTAGGTTCAAATCTGCCTGCAGAACTTTGATGTTCAGGAAACTGAAAAAGTTGCTATTACTATGAACAAGGGAGAAAATAACTCCAAAAATTAGGGGGGGAAATAGTTATCTCTGCCGGCGTGGTTGGGACCCTTTCAGTGGTGCACTAATAGTGATGCTGAGTGGCTTCCAGATACTTCTAGTAGGAGGTAGAGACTAGGGAATGAAAATTTTCCCCATTAATGTCACATATGGACTTTTTCTACTTTTGTCTATTGGTACACACGGCACAGTGGCTTCCATATACTTCTAGTAGGAGGTAGAGAATAGGGAATGAACATTTTTCCATTAATGTCACATATGGACTTTTTTTACTTTTGTCTATTGGTACACACGGCACACCCTATTTATAAATTTTTGGTTGTTTCAAATGTGTCTTTCAGGATACAAAATGTGTTTGATATATATTTTATTGTTGATGTTTTGACACAATTGACTTTATATCACTGTTTATATTTAGCAGAGCACTTTTTTAATTTTCCTAGAGAATAGGGAAGACCTCCGGCAGACATGACTTGGGCAAGGCTTAACAGTAGTGTTGCTCACGAATATTCGCATTGCGAATATTCGCTACGAATATTGCATATTCGAGTATTCGCGAATAACTCGAATATCGCGGCGAATATTCGCTATTTCGAATATTCGTATTTTTCAAATTTCGCAATCAATTTCGCAATCAATTTCGCATTCGCACTAGCGAAATTTCGCAATTTTTTTTTAAAATAAAATATAGCGAATATTCGTAAATATCGAATATTCGTGATATTTTATCCAAAAAAAAAATAGAGAAATTTCGCAATCATTTTCGCTTTCGCATATGCGAAATTTCGCTATTTTTTTTTTTTATAAAATATAGCGAATATTCGGAAATATCAAATATTCGTGATATTTTATCCAAAAAAATATAGCGAAATTTCGCTTTTTTTTTTTAATAAAATATCACGAATATTCGATATTAACGAATATTCGCGAATATTCTTCGGAATATACGCGAAATATCGCGAAATCGAATATGGCGTATTCCGCTCACCACTACTTAACAGTAATGAAAAAAGGAAAGCAACAAGTGCAGGGAGGAGTTAAGTGGATCTGATCTAATAGTGTAATCCGGAACAGGTGATATGACATTGTTCAGTGGTGTGCTATAAGTATGGTAGTGCCTAAAGAGCCTGAATGACAAACTGTGCAACTGGAGTCTTGCTTGGTTTTGTGCTGCAGGGTGTTCAGTGGGTTGGCAACCCTCTCACCATTCCTGCGCTTGAGTGGTGAGTTCTGACGGTGGAGGGGGCTTTGTAGAAAAGTGGCTCGAGCTTTGGTGAACCCACTCTGCATATCTGTGAGTGCAGATGATGACTGTCTAACCCGCTCGGTGATGCTGTGGATGCAAAAGGGTAGGTTAGTGGGAGAGTGCTCTGAGGCTCAGCACAATCCCTGGACATCTGTCTCCTTCCCTAGTCTGACTGGCGCCAATTCCCAAACTTTTTCCCAGCAGACAGTACAGACAATCCCCTCCTCTCGTTCATGAGTCATCCAGCCTCCTGTTATCTGTAGTTTCTGAAGCCATCCTCACAGTGTAACACTCTCTCCCTGGGGATTATATGTCCCAGCTTGCTTTGCAGCAGCCCTGTGTTCTCCTCCTACAGCTGCTGGTTGGCTGAATACCAGCCCCTGATGGAACGGGGAAGAAGGTATAGTGAACACTGAACAGGGGAAGAGAGGCTGAATTGTATATACTGAAGCCATCAGCTGCTGCACTCTGTCTTCAGTTTTCAGTGATGATAAATAATAATAATAATGGCCATAAAAGAAATGCAGACGGTCAAAATGTCCCATACATTGGTGGTCCATGAAAAGTGTAGCACTTATGTTGGTGGTCAGTGTAATACCGAAATACACTTGTAGTCAGTCAGGGTATTGCTTCTATTGTAGTAAGTATGGAGAGACACACACATTGGTGGTCAGTGGGAGAAGGAAAAGAGAGCTGTTAGCTTGGGTTCCTACACAGAATAAAGTTTGCATGCGTATGGAACATCTGCGTGAAATTCTCCATCAAGCTTTTTTAGACCTCTTAAAATGTAGAAGTCTATAATTGGGTAGGCATTTAAATAGAAGACCATGGTTAGAGGTGATGTGCATGTGGAATGTTATCTTTATTACTATTTTTTGTTGAGAAGTGATAAAACAATATTACTTTTTTCTCTAAACCCATCGTGGACTGTTACAAGCATATACTAATTAAATTGATTCACATATGTTGTGCATTGACCTTTGAGATTTTCACACATATATTATAATGTGCATTATTATTCAGGTATGGACTGGCCATTGGGAGTATCAGGAGTATCGGTAGAAACCCAGTGGGCCGGCTGTTTGTCACTGTCAGTGTCTCTCTGAGTGAGTCTGTGGCCGTCTGTGTGATGTCAGCATTTGCCCTCCTCTCAGCGGCGTGACGTGTCTCATGGGTCACGGCTGTAGGCAGGAGGGGATGTGGAGCCGAGGAGAGCTGCCTGGCCTAATTATCATTGGACATGGGAGGAGCCGAGCTCGAGGAGAGCTACTGTGCTGTGCAACCAAGAGGAGGCGGAGGAACGACATACGAGAGAACGAACCACCATTGCCAACAACAACTTCATCTTCATACAACTACAACATCAACAAGTGAAATTCAGAGAGAAGAACTCAGTCAGTGTCGCATTCACAAGTAAGAAACAAACTACTAAGCTGTATTAGGCTAAATCCATCTGACTGCAGTGCAGTGTATGAAGATTATAAACTGTGACTGTCATTATGATTTTTTTAATATGCAGCATGGCGGGGGGGCTGGGGGGGTTGTACTGTCTACCCCTGGACATAGTAACTCATGTAATAATGTGACATGTCCTGCGCTGAATGAATTTACAGGTCACTGATGAATGAATTGAACACTGATCAAGGTCACAGACAAATGAATTTACTGGCCAGGGTCACAGACGAATGAATGTACTGCCACTGCTGGTCATGGTCACTGATAATGAATGAATGTACTCCCACTGGTCACTGCATTAATGGCTGACCACTGTTTTTGTGTGTGTTTGGAAAAATAAAGGGGGCCGGTCTGGATGAAGTCCAGGGCCAAATTTCTGACCCGGTCCATCCCTGTTATTATTTGTTACAGGTACAGTACCATAGCTCCCAACTGTCCCTGATATCGAGGGACTGTCCCTGATTTGGAGCAATGTCCCTCTGTCCCTCATTCCTCCTCATGTGTACCTCATTTTGGACTGATCCGAATAGTTGTATATAAAATGCACTTTTTATCTTTCAAAAAGTGTTTCCCAGTTTAAACCTTTCATCCAATTTCTAAATTGTTGCATTTGTACATTTTAGAAGCCAATATAAAGGAATATTGCTGGTTAAAAAAAAGCCCTTGTGGATTTAATTAACCTTTTTTTGTTAATTCTCCTTTAAGGGGGTGTGACAGGGGGATGTGTCCTATGCCTACATATGTTTGATAGTAGACGTCCCTCATGTCCATCTCAAAATGTTGGGAGGTATGCAGTACTTGTATAGAGCAGTCAATTTACGCAGAGCATTACATATGCAGTTGTGCTCATAAGTTCCACTTTACATCAGGGTCTGCAGAGTTCCCCCTTGTGCTGTAAAAAGGAACCCTGCATACTCTGATGTAAGGGGGGACTCTGTGCTGGTTTTTATTAACCTGACCTTCATGTAAATGGAGAAATATGTTTTTTGCATTTTTGTTTTACTTTAAAGCCGGGGTTCACCCTAAAAAATCTATATACCATTAGATCCAGCATACTTCTGACATCTGCAGTATGCTGTTTTGTATTTTTTCCCCCGCTGTACTTATCGTGTTATTGTAGTTTTCACCCGGCTTCCAGGTTCTCTCTTCCCTATGGAGTAGGCGTTGCTAAGACAAGGCTTAGATGATTGACGTGCTGGTAAAGCGCGTCACGCCTTCCGAAAATACACGAAGTGGGACTCGGCTTTTTACGGCGCCTGCGCAGTCAGCTCTACACGGCAGGCGCATGCGCCATATAGCACGGTAAACAGCCGAGTCTCGCTTTGTCTATTTTCTGAAAGGCGTGACTTGCTGTACCCGCACGTCAATCATCTACGCCTTGTCTTAGGAACGCCTATTCCCCGCGGGGAATCAGAGCTCGAAGTTGGATGAGAACTACGATAACACGGTAGGTACAGCAAAAAAAAAACAGCATACTGCAGATGTCAGCAGTATGCTGGGTCTAATGGTAAATAGCTGATTTTCAGGGTGAACCTCCGCTTTAAGCACATTGCTTTTCACACTAGCTACGTGTTTGTAGATTAAATATTGATAATTGCACTGAAAACGGTTGTTTTGGCTGACTTTTTAAACTGTCAGTACAAATTTGGCTAAGTATGTTTTTTGAGTCCTGACAATTGGCTCTGTCATTACATTTTTTGTGTTGTGTAGGTAAATTTCACTTCGGGAGGTTGGCAACCCTAAAAGGTAAGTGTAATTAAAACTTTACACTTGCCTCTCATTGTCCTTTCAACTTATACTGCCTGCAACTTTCATTCCAAATTATTGTGCTATTGTGATGTTTTTTTTAACTGGACAATATTATAAAATCTTTTTTCATCCCTGTGCATATTGTAAAAATGTTGATTTATTTTAAAAAGTTTGTTAATTTTTTTTTTCCAGTAGGTTTTCACCCTGTCTGCTGGACGTGTTTTTAGTAATTTATAATTCATTCCTTGCCAGTGTTGACATAGCAACAGAGGGAAGGGTAAATGAGACAAATATTACGGGCCAGATTCTCAAAGAAGTTACGTTGGCCTATCTCGAGATACGCCGCGTAACTTCTAGGATGCGCCGGTGTATCTTTTTTCTGTATTCAGAAAGCAAGATACGCCGGAATTTTGCTTAGATCCGACCGGCGTAATTCTCTTACGCCGTTGTATATTAGTTGCATATTTACGCTGGCCGCTATGTGGCGCTTCCGTTTGATTTACGCATCAAATATGCAAATGAGCTAGATACGCCGATTCACGAACGTACTTGCGCCCGGTGAATTCTTTTTACGTTGTTTTTACGTTGTTTGTAAGCGTATGTCTGGCGTAAAGTTACCCCTGCTCTATGAGGCGTAGCCAATGTTAGGTATGGACGTCGGAACAGCGTCAAATTTTTTAACGTTTTACGTCGTTTGCGTAAGTCGTCCGTGAACGGGGCTGTGCGTAAATCACGCTCACGTTGAAAGGATTGAGTAGTTGCGGCGTAATTTGGAGCATGCGCACTGGGATACGTCCACGGACGACGCATACGCCGTTCGATAAAAGCGTCAATTACGTGGGGTCACAAGTAATTTACATAAAACACGCCCACCTCTTCCACATTTGACTTAGGCTCGCTTAAGCCAGCACATTTACGCTACGCCGCCGTAACTTAGGACGCAAGTGCTTTGTGAATACGGCACTTGCCTCTCTAAGTTGCGGCAGTGTAGCGTTAAGAAGATACGCTACGCACGCACAAAGATACGCCTCTGTACGAGAATCTACCCCTACGTGTCTTCAGAAAGACAGGAATAGTGTAGGATAAGTGAATGTTTAACACTGTTACCTTAAACTGATTAAAAAAAGAAAGAAAGGAAACTATAATTAGTTAACACTTAGGCCTCAAATCATTTGTGTTTGGGGAATAAAGTGGTTACTGAGACATTAGTTTCATTGAGCTCTGAGGACATCTAGTGGATATTGATCAAACTGCTTATTTCTTTAAACCAAAATCTGGGCGTTAAATCCCAGTGGTACAAATAAACTGTGTTCATTTTTATGACAAAACTGTGATGAATAAAAAAATGGACTTTAAATAAAGAGTGTTTATAGTGGACTATTGTGGAATATTAAACATACTGAGCAGTATGGCAGGCAGTCTGCATTATATTATGTATAGCACAATGTATAAAAAAGGACATGCCACCATTCACCCCAATACACTCAGCACACCCCACTATGCACCTCCATACATTCAGCATCTCTGTTCACTACATCTCATGCCCATCTCTTGCTCTTTGCCCATAAGAATGTTACGGAAGTTACAAAATGTTAGAAAAAAAGCAAAAGAAGCAGTAATAGGTGTGGCAGCAAAGTAAAGTCTGATTACCATCATCATTCTAGTGTTCATAATTCAGTAGTTACCACACATAGAGAAACTTTGATCTCTAAAAATTAAGCTGATGCTTTTCACAAATGCCCTTCTACCACCACAGGTGTAATATCATGGCACAGATGTAATATGATGTTTTACTAGCATGCCTTGTTTTAGACCAAAGGGTCCTTTATGCATCACATTTTCTTGTGTGGCCAGGTCCTAGACTACAAAAACATGGATGTGGAGACATTGTCCTTTTTAGTCAGGTTTACTTTCACTTTATACTGCTATGCTGGAGGTTGTGTTGTCTCATCGGCAAGTCGGCAAGGGGAGAGCTATAGCCAGGAAAACCTTTGGACTTGTATGTAGAACACTAAGGATCATGGGAATTGAAGTCCGAGACATCAGCCATAGAATGGGACTCAGAGACCCTTATGCTACGATTCCCATTAGGCTTGAGGGAGAGGGGAATTAGTGGAATAGCTTTTACTTGACTGAACTGAAAACGTCTTCCTCTTGGCAGTGTGGGGGTCCATGTGACCACACCAGCCTGTGTGCAGGTGACCAGACCGTCAGGGATGAGAGCTTGAGGCCTGATAGACATGACATGGGAGCTGTGCTGCAATCAAATCAATCTTGCCCTTGCTGCAGGGAGACAGGAGGGCAATCTATCACTCTCTCCTTCACTTCTGATCACTAAAGCCATCTGCACAGAGACGAAGGGGCCACTTTCCTACACCAGGAGTCTATAGCTTAGGATGACCAGACATGCCGGTTTCCAGGGACAGTCGCCGGACTGAGGACACTGTCCCCGGACTAAGTCTGTCCCTGGTTTTGTCCTGGAAGTGGGTGGAGTTACAAGCACCGATCTCCCCCTGTGTGGCCTTCAATGAAGCAGCTGACAGACACTTCTCCTCCTCTCCCTGCCGTCGCTGTCAGCTGCTTCATTGAAAAACACACAGGGAGATCTGTGCTTGTAACTCCCCCCCACCAACGCAATAATCATCCCTGACTGCTCATCAAATGGCCCTAATCTCTGGGCCCCTGTGCCCTCCCCTGACTCCCCCCTATGCTCCTCGGACTCCCTGAGTCCTCCTCTGGTCCCCCTCTGTTCTTCTCCGGTCCCCCTCTGTGCTCCTCTGGTCCCTCTCTGTGCTCCTCTGGTCCCCCTCTGTGCTCCTCTGGTCCCCCTCTGTGCTCCTCTGGCTCCCCATTTGTGCTCCTCTGGCTCCCCATTTGTGCTCCTCTGGTCCCCCTCTGTGCTCCTCTGGCTCCCCATTTGTGCTCCTCTGGTCCCACTCTGTGCTCCTCTGATCCCACTTTGTGCTCCTCCGGTCCTCCTCTGTGCTTCTCTGGGTCCCCCCCTGTGCTCCTCCAGTCCCCCTCTGTCATCCACTGGTTCCGCCTCAGTGCTCCTCCGGTCCCCCTCTGTCATCCCATGGATCCCCCTCTGTGCGCCTCTGGTCCACCTCTGTGCTCCTCCAGTCCCCCTCTGTGCTTCTCTGGCTTCCCCTCTGTGCTCCTCTGGCTTCCCCTCTGTGCTCCTCTGGCTCCCCCTCTGTGCTCCTCTGGCTACCCCTCTGTGCTCCTCTGGTCCCCCTCTGTGCTCTTCCGGCTCCCCTTCTGGGCTCCTCTGGTCCCCTTCTGTGCTATTCCAGCTCCCCCTCTGTTATCCTCTGGCAACCCCTTGTCCCGGATCTGTCAGGATGGAGAACAGAGGAAGGAGCCAGTAAACACGTAATTTACCAGCTCTTTCCTTTTCTGAATGAGCAGAGACTCTGTGCATTCATAACTGAGCATCGTTAACTGTGTTAAATTTCTTTAATTAGCCAGACAAAGGCATATTAAAGCTGGACATTATCTAAACCAATGTAAAGTTAAGTCAGGCCCCTATTTGAGGAGTCCTAACCAGTGGCGGCTGGTGCTCAAAATTTTTGGGGGGGCGCAAACGGAAAAAAAAATATTGCAGCCTCACTGTGCCCATCACATGCAGCCACTGTGCCATGCCACCAAATGTAGCCACTGTGCCATGCCACCAAATGCAGCCACTGTGCCATCAATTGTCACCACTGTGCCATGCCATCAAATGCAGCCACTGTGCCATCAATTGTCACCACTGTGCCATGCCATCAAATGCAGCTACTGTGCCCATCAATTGTCACCAATGTGCCATGCCATCATATGCAGTCACTGTGCCATCAATTGTCACCAATGTGCTATGCCATCATTTGCAGTCACTGTGCCATCAATTGTCACCACTTGTGTCACTAATTGTGCCATGCCATCAAACGCCACCACTGTGCCATCAATTGTCACCAATGTGCCATGCCTTTAAAAGCAGCTACTGTGCCCATCAATTGTCACCACTGTGCCATGCCATCAAATGCAGTCACTGTGCAATCAATTGTCACCACTGTGCCATGCCATCAAACGCCACCACTGTGCCATCAATTGTCACCACTGTGCCATGCCATCAAACGCAGTCACTGTGCCATCAATTGTCACCTCTCTGCCATGCCATCAAATGCAGTCACTGTGCCATCAATTGTCACCTCTCTGCCATGCCATCATATTCAGTCACTGTGCCATCAATTGTCACCACTGTGCCCCATGCCACTGTGCTCATTGTCGCCTCTGTGCCCCATGATGCCACTGTGCCCCATGCTTCTACTGTGCCCCATGCTTCTACTGTGCCCCATGCTGCCACTGTGCCCCATGCTGCCACTGTGCCCCATGCTGCCACTGTGCCCCATGCTGCCCCTTTCCCTGTAAAAAAATCACTTACCTGACGCTTCCATGTCCTCCCTCGATGTCTTCTGCCGCCCTGGAGAAGCTTCAGCCAATCAGGTTCCTGAAAACCAGAATCCGGGAACCTGATTGGCTGAAACGGCTGTCAGTCTAATGCAAGGACCGCAGATTGCCTGCGCTCCGAGCATAGACTTCCGAGAGCCGGAGGGCGGGACTGGAAAAGCCTATCAGAGCCACTGGCTTTGATAGGCAGTTCCCCTCAGCCAACCAGCTGTCGCTATTCGGGTAACCGGCGTCCCATGTCCGGTTATACGAATAGACCAGGCAGCTGGCAACAGTAACACACGTCCAATGCATAGCATTGAACGTGTGTTACTTGCGAGAGGGGGTGGCGCTGCAGCGCCCTCTATAGACGGCCGCCAGAACTTCGGCTAAAATGTCAAAATGACATTTTAGCCGAATAAAAGTTCTTAAAGGGCCCGTTTTTTTTTTTTTTAATTCTTTTTTTTTTTTGTGACTGCGGGAGGGGGGGCGGCGCCCGTGCGCCCATATGGGCGGGCCGCCACTGGTCCTAACACATTCATATGGCCAGATCTGTACAAGCCAGATTTTCAGAACACTTGGAAGGGGGCCCTGTGCTTTTGCTGGACCCTCTCACAAAGTAAATTTCTTTAGTGCGTCTTAGGGCTTGTTTACTAACCTTTGCTTTATCTTTTTCGGTTTCAGGCATGCCTGGCTTACTGCTGAGGAGAACCTAAGGAGAGTGTGTCCTTAATCAGAACTAAGAGTAGGAAATTAGAGACCACAATTACAGTTAACAAGTACCAGACTTTATTTACTTCTATCATTAGGGATCTACCACACTATTCTTCAGCAAGTGTTAGGCCAGCTTCTTGGCTGCCTTCCTGCCTACCCTATACACTGCAGGCTGTATTGGGTATGTGACTATTTTGTAGGTCAGGGGTGTCAAACTCAACTTTATCGTGGGCCACATCAGCATTATGGTTGCCCTCAAAAGACCGGTTGTATCTGTAAGACTATATACATTTATCCAGGGGTTTTTTTCCTCAGAGAATAAGTGCAGAAACCCAACCATGCAGAACAAGGCATGGAAAATCAGTAATGGGGAGAGGTCAGCTGCAGGGAGCCTACACACAACACTAGTTACTAGTCCTTTGTCCTCTGCTTGCTTTTTTGGGCCCAAGTTTTTAATAGTTACTGATTGATTTAAAAGGAACTTAGTATTCAAGGCTGTGGACAACTGGAACGATGTACCACATATGGTGGCAGTGTCCCAAGGTGAGGCGCTACTGGATCAGGATGTACAATTTTGTGTATACCCTCACCCAGGTAAACCTGATTAAATCCCCTAGACAGGCTTTGCTGGGTGCCGATCTAGAATCAGTCTCAAAATCCCAAAGGCATCTTATAAAATTTATATTTACAGTGGCTACAATGACCATAGCTAAATCATGGAAATCGGGGGTGGTGCCATTCGACCAGCTCAAACATAAGCTTTCGACTGCAATTTTAAATAATAAAATGCAACAGTTTGAAAAGTTATGGAGTCCCTGGATCCAGTACTTAACAGGAGACTCTAGGACTATATTAATGTAGGGGGCCTGTGGAAGGCGAATGTCGGGGTGCGGGGGTCACTTTCTAACCCTTTCTTTCTTCTTTTCTTCTTGAACTACCTCTCTTTGGGTATGATTATCCTCTTTGTTACCCCTGATTGGGCTGACAAAATAATGTAGGTCACCTAGCTGGAGCCTAACATTTTTACTTTAGCCGAGACATAGACCCCACTAGAAGAATAAGTATGTATGTATACCATAAGAAGATTGTATTTGCCTTAAGGAGTGGTGCTGCACACACCACTATGTAACTTTTAATGTAGTTTGTATTTCTGTTTTATTATGGAAAATGTGAAAACTTGAAATAAAAACCATTGAAACAAAAGGAACTTAGTATTAGCTTTCATGTTTAATAATTATGATAGTTTGTAGGTATCTGTTTCTGTGCATGTGTATACATACATGTGTGGTTACTACTGTCGGTTCACACTGTGGCGACGCGTCAGGCGGCTCAGCCGCCTGGCGCGTCGCTTCCCATGCAGTGCAATGGGAGCGTTCTAATCGGAGCGACGCATTGACTTCTATACAGAAGTCGTCTTGCAAATCGCCCTCTGGAGTCGTCCACAGGACGACTTGCAGAGCCGCTCCCGATGTCGTGCCGCCTTAGTGTGAACCAACTCTGTGATCTCTGACATTAATAGATGCTCATATTTATTGTTTCCATTATTGTTATTTGGTGTAGAGGACTGCCCCTTGTCTCCCTATGCTGGTGTGGGCTCTTTTCCCCAAATCACTTGGGCTCCCTTAGTCCTCTGGGATATACTGTAAGTTTCTCTTTTTTATTTCTCTGCATTTCAGGGAAACTACAACTGATGAGTCAGATGTGGCTGTGCATGTGATCCACAGCCAGGTGTATGGTCCTCCACTGTTATTTCCACCATTTGGGCAGACAGGCAGGAGTCCAATAGCCAAATAGCACAAAGCTTTTACTGAAGACCGGCACTGCTGCAATTGCTGCCAGAGTACTGCGCTTCAAGTTTGGTAGCCCTGCGTCTCCATCTGCCTATCTGTGGTGCCAGCCCTAGGACTACTCCTCCTAGCCACCTGTGTTACCAGTCCTGGGTTTCCACCAGCTGCTTGCCTGTGGTGCCAGCCCAGTAATCCTGCAGGTAGCTGTTGTTGTACTGTACTGTTAGTTAGTTATTACTTAGTTAGTTGCACTGTACTGTTAGTTATTCTCTAGTGTAATGCCGCATACACACAATCTTTTTTGGTTTGTAAAAACTTTGTTTTTAAGGGTCTAGAAAAAACGTAATTGCCACGTGTGTATGTGGCATCAGTGTCCAAAGCTTTATAGAGACTGTGCTGTACTGCCACATAGTTTCCTTTTTGAGTTGCAGAAAAAATGCTCTTGCTTGTACAGCTTCATTTTTATTCTTTCTGTATTATATGCACACCCTTTTACTATTTTGGCTCTATTTGCATTGATAATCATACTCTGTACCTGTTTAGTAAAGTGACCCTCTCTCTCGTGGATATTCAAAAAACACTAGTACCCTTTTATAAGATCCAAAAACATGATATGTGCTTCGCTTTTTCCACATTTTGTTATATTACGGCATTATTCCAAAATTGATTAAATTCATTATTTTCCTCAAAATTCTACAAAAAATACGCCATAATGACAACATGAAAGAGGTTTGTTTCAAATCTTTGCAAATTTGTTAAAAATAAAAAGCCAACAAAATCCCATGTACATAAGTGTTCACACTTTACAGCCTTTGCTCAATACATTGTTGAAGCACCTTTGAGGCACCAATTACATTCTCAAGACTTTTTGAGTATGATGCTACAAGCTCGACAAACCTATTTTTGGGCAGTTTCTTCTCTCAAGCTTCATCAGGTTGGATGGGGAGCGTCGGTGCTCAGCCATTTTTAAATCTCTCCAGAGATGTTTAATCGAGTTCAAGTCTGGGCTCTGGCTGGGCCAATCAAGGATATTCCCAGAGTTTTCCCATAGCCTCTCTTTTGTTATCTTGGCTGTGTGCTTAGGGTCGTTGTCCTGTTGGAACATGAGCCTTCGCCCCAGTCTGATGTCCAGAGATCTCTGGAGCAGGTTTTCATTAAAGTGGATGTAAACCCCAAAAATATATATATATATATATATTTTTGATGTCCCAATGTAGAGTATAAGATTTCCTATCATCTGTGCCCAGTCTTGCCACACAGAGTTAATCCAGCGCTGAGTAATCCTCTTGTAATGTTCAGTGCAAATTAACAGAATTCCAGATAAAAACTTGCCAAATTATGAAGTCAGTTTCTCTGTTTTTGCTTTCAGTGACAGGTTATTTACATATCTAGCTTGGACATGTTTATCATAACATGAGGTGATCCAAAGTTCATTGTATATTACCAGGATGTGTTATGTGGGGGAGGGGTGGATTTCTCACTTTTTATACCTCATGTTATGATAAACATAACATAACATATGATTAACATGTCCAAGATAGATATGTAAATAACCTGTCACTCAAACCAAGAAGAGAGAAAACTGACTTTTTATTTAGACAGGTTTTTATCTGGAAGGCTGTTCATTTTACTGAACATTGAAAGAGGATTACTCAGCGCTGGATTAACTCTGTGTGGCAAGACTGGGCACAGATACTCTACATGGGTTTACATCCACTTTAAGGATGTCTCTATACATTACTGCATTCATTTTTCCCTCAGTCCTGACTAGTCTCCCAGTTCCTGCAGGTGAAAAACATGCCCATAGCATAATGCTGCCACCATCATGCTTCACTGTAGGGATGGTATTGGCCAGGTGATGAGTGGTGCCTGGTTTCCTCCAGACATGGCACTTGCCTTTCAGGACACGAGTTCAATCTTTGTTTCATCAGACCAGAGAATTTTGTTTCTCATGGTCTAAGAGTCCTTCAGGTTTCTTTTGTGAAACTCCAGGTGGGCTGTCATGGGCCTTTTACTGAGGAGTGTCCACTCTACCATACAGGCCTGATTGGTGGAGTACTGCAGAGATGGTTGTTCTTCTTGAAGGTTCTCCTCTCTCCACAGAGAAACATTGGAGCTCTATCAGAGTGGCCATTGGATTCCTGGTCACCTCCCTGACTAAGACCCTTCTCCCCGATCGCTCAGTTTGGCCAGGTGGCCCACACTAGGAAGCATCCTGGTGGTTCCAAACTTCTTCCATTTATGGATGATGGAGGCCACTGTGCTCATTGGCACCTTTAATGCTGCAGAAATGTTTCTGTACTCTTCCCCAGATCTGTGCCTCGATACAATCATATTTTTTCTCATACATTATTTGAGTAAGGGCCCTTTCACACGGGGCGGATCAGTATTGTCCGTAAGCTCAGCGGGGATCGCTCTGTAAATCCCCGCTGAGCCGTCGGATGACAAGGCGGTCCCCGCACACTGTGCAGGGACCGCCCATTTTTTTCTCCACTCTCCCCTATGGTGAAGCAGATGAACACAGACCGTGTGTCCGTGTTCATCCGATCCGCTCTGCAGACGGAAGAAAAAATAGGGTTCTGATGTTCATCCGCTGACACCCACTATCCCATAGGGATACATGTATGTCCATATTTCATCCGAAAACGGATGGATGAAATACGAACATACGGTCCGCATGGCGGAAAGGGCCCTAAAGTGTGTGAGTCCATGAACTGTCCTACTTGTAGAAATAATTTTTTGCTCATGCTCCATTTGAGAACTGACTCATAAATGTAATTACACAAATCTGAGGGAGAAAATGCGGCATCTAAATATTCACCTGGAATTTGAACAATCTGCAGTCTTTGGCAAATCATGTGTAATTAGTAAAGACAATTATCTCAGTCAGAATCCACAAAGCTAGTGTATGTTTGTGTAAAGTGAATAGGCTTTTCGGACTGAATCTCCAGATGGTTTTAATCCTAAATAAATTATTGTTCTGAAGTGTGATTATCCGTGGGGGGGATGTTGGTTCGTCTCGATGAGTTGAAAATACAGAGGCTGGAACATAGTGGCAAAAATGTTTATCAAAGTGATGATAATCTCCAACTGTTTTTTTAGAATATATTATAATCAGCATTTGATTCTACTCTTACCATGTATGCATGATTATATGATTTTATCACAGACCCTCCCAGACTATTAGTGTGTATCATGTGTTGAATATTCAGGGCTTATCGAAGATAGATGTGACTGTGTGAAATCTTTAAATTTAAATTCTAAAGAGTGTCTAAAGTGCAATTGTAGCCTTGCTGCAGACATCAGGCGATGGTTGGATATGCATACAGAATCCAAGAAGAATCTGAAAGTTCCTTCTTACAAAAGATAAATCAAAGCTGTAGCAGGTGAAAGATAATAAGAGCACATGTCTTGGAGGTGAGGCAAGGCGAAAGAAAAAGGTGAGTAGTTATATAAACTATATTAGTATACAAGAGTACTGTTAGCATCCTATACATATAAAGTGCTAAAGAACCAAACTGCACAGAACACCTCAAGACCAAGTGTATGGCCGTGATACTGAAAAACTCTAAATCAAACAATTTGTCTTCAAACTAGAGTGACGATGGATTTCATTGCTGACAGGTATCCTCCGGGCTGTCACTTCTGAGGTCTTGGGTGTTAGGAGATCGTTCTTAGGGTGCTCAACATGTTTCGCGGAACTATGCCGCTTCGCCAGGAGCTTAATACTATAATACAAAGTATAAATAAGTATAGAAAATGTATAAATACACAAACATCATGCTTTGAAAGATGCCTGAATAGCATAATCTACGCATTAAGTTTGTGTTTGCGACTTACCAATTCACTGGTTTTACTAGAGATCAATGCGGTTGTCAACCGTCCTTTCGCACATACGACCCTCTACAGCACCCGGCCGGGTGGGAGTGGAACTGAAAATCTGTTTGAAAGCATAGTACGGCATATTTTGAATTATTGACACATATATGGGAGCATATAAACTTATTGTAAAAATATATATAGCAGAGAGAAGGGATACATACCTAGAAGTACATATATATGTATGCCTACATAGGCATACATATATATAGAGACATACCAATAGTCGCAAGTTCGACTGTATACAAAAAAAAAAAACCATAGCATAAGCGTTAGATAGTAGCAAATGGGGATTATTGCAGCCTTGCATTCATTTTGGGGAAGAAAAACTTTTCCCAATATTAAAAAAAAATATATATATATAATAGAGAATTGGAGACTATTGGGAATGGCGTTGATTAACTCAAATCCATTATTGGGGGCCAATTAGCTTATAATCCTTAATTTAAAGTGATAATAAGATAACCTGGTGTTCCCTAAAAAGTGCATTCACTGCTACTAAGTTAGAGTGTTTACCAGACCCTAAACGAGGGCTTATCAGGAATTAGTACTCTTGTATACTAATCTTATTATCAATATTTATATTAAAAATCTATTTTATTAAATCTTTAGTGGTGCCTAAAAAGTCAATTTTTCCCTCTTCCTATATTTCTCAATGTACTTCAGGACGTGGCACTATAGTTACTAAAGGTGTTAATTGCCACCTAAGGGCACAGCAATTCAAAAATCCCCATATAAACTATATTACCAAAAGTATTGGGATGCCTGCCTTTACATGCACATGGCCATACACCATACAATTTTCTTATTCAATCTTCTTTAGATTTACCTTTAACTGTCTAGTACAGTGATGGCGAACCTAGGCACTCCAGATGTTTTGGAACTACATTTCCTATGATGCTCAACTACACTGCAGAGTGCCTGAGCATCATGGGAAATGTAGTTCCAAAACATCTGGGGTGCCAAGGTTCGCCATCACTGGTCTAGTACAAGGGCCTGCCTGATAGAATACAAATTAAATAGTGTTTAGGTTTGACCTCTTATTCTATGGTTTTGGTCAATCTAAAGTTGAACAAGAATTCTGTATAATGTATGGCCAGCCTTAGTCCGTAGGGTTCAATATTGAGTTGGCCCACCCTTTGCAGCTATAACAGCTTCAACTTTTTTTGGGAAGGCTGTCCACAAGGTTTAGGAGTGTTTCTGTGGGAAAGTTTGACCATTCTTCCAGAAGTATGCTTGTGAGGTCAGGCACTGATGTGGACAACAAGGCCTGGCTCACAGTCTCCACTCTAATTCATCCCTTAAGGTCAGGACTTTGTGCAGGCCGTAAAGTTTCTCCACCCTAACCCTGCTCTGTGCACTGGTCCAAATCATTTGGTGTAGAGGGGGTTATGGTGTGGAGTTGTTTTTCAGGAATTGGGCTTGGTCCCTCAGTTCCAGTGAAGGTAACACTTAAGGCGTCAGCATACATTTTGTCATTTTGTCTTTACAAGACAATTTTGCACAATTTCATGCTCCCTTTGAGGGAACAGTTTGGGGATGGCCCCTTCATGTTCAAACATGACTGCGCACTAGTGCACAAATATTGAACCCTACGGACTAAGGCTGATATGCCATTAAAGTTCATGTGCGTGTAAAGGCAGGTGTCCCAATACTTTTGACAATATAGTGAATTGGGCCATTGGTGCACTATGAAGGGAGAATTCCTACTTGCTGATACTCACGGTTATTGTAAAATAAAGTATTAAACACTATAGCCTTTAGTTAATTGATATAATAGTGAAAGGTGGATAATGCATTAAGGTGAAAAAACATGAACCTTTACAACCCCTTAAATGACGTGTGTTTAATGACACTTTAAGTCCACCTCATTGTTACTCACTTAGTTATTTTACTCCATATAAGACATTGGTTCAATGCACTGTACTGATAATGACCAACATGCCCAAACAGCTGTATGCAGTTTGAAATAAATGGCTCTGTAATATTCATCCTTAAAGTGGATGTAAACCCACTCTCATCCTTTCTAAACTACTGCCATAGTGCTGATCTATAAGGATATACATACCTCCTGCATGTATCCTCACCTGTCAAATGTCTCCCCTCTGTCTGTTATGAGACCCGAAAAACTGCAGATTCTGTGGGTGGGTCTGTTGTCTGGAGCTCTGTGGGTGGAGTCGTGATGTCAGTAGACTCCCCGCCCACCTTTACACTCCCCTTGTCAACATGCATTTTCTCTTGTGTATTCCTTACACTAAATTCTGCTATGATCACTAATCCAGTCAAAATCCAGAAAAGTAACCACGTGACTTCAGAAAAGAAGTGGGGGTGGGAATTAAAAAATAATGCATGAGATATATACAGTAAATAACCTGATGTTGCACCTGTGATCAGGTAACCTCAGACACACATTTCTGCCCAGCTCTCACTAGATACATTTAACCTAAATCAGATCACTTGTCTGTGTATATTCTGCTTTCTGTTATGTGTTTTCACTGCAATATACATGCATTTCCACCTCATATTTCCTTGTCACACCCCATGATGAGAAACATCCAGTCAAAACACAGTAAATGCACCCAATCCTGGGAGAGCTGGAAAGGAGAGGAGGGGAGGGGAGAGGGATGTGAATTATGAACTTTTTACACAGAATGTGCCTCTGCCTCAGGCTAGTGCATGAGATATGTAAATAACCTGTCACTCACAGCAAGGGGGCGGAACAGACTAAGGTTTTTCTCTGTAAGTCTGTTTTATTTCACTGAACAATAAAAGAGGATTGCTCAGAGCTGGATTAACTCTGTGTGGCAAGACTGGGCACAGATGATAGAAAATCTTATACCCTACATTGTGACATAAAAAAATAATAAAAAGATTCGGGTTTACATCCACTTTAACTACTAACAGTTAGACGAGTGGCATAAAGGAATAATTTAAATGCCCCCCCAAAACCACGATCTTAAAATGACTAATAGACCAAAATGATTCCTGGATTGCTGATGGAAGTTAAAAATGTAGGCGCCTTGTTTCAGAAGACTCTATTGTTCTTTGCACACATGTTATGAGGAAGCTTATAGGAAAATGATAAAAGATTTATTGAACTGGGCCAAGTTAAGCAGTACACATTACTGTGCCCACCAGAGAAACAGAGAAACACGGTTAATTACATTTAAGTAGTCTCATTAAATGTCTATCATTTTGTCTTGCATCTTTCAGCTCTGAGCTTTCAATGTAAGTTTGATTAAGTTATAATTAAGGTAATTTTGTTATATTAATCCAATTACACTAGCGCTGTTATTATGGTGGATTTTGAATGACAGCTCACAGCAAGGGGCATCTTACCGCCTACTTTTCCATAATCTGTATACTTTTATGTATCAGAATATAACACAATGGAGACAGCTTCTATAAATAATTGATAATATGCACCATTATTAATAAATGCCTTGAACCATAAGCATTTAAGATTAATTTGCATAAATTACAGTTGGGTGAGAGATGACTTTTTTTATCGAGCATTAAACTTCTCAAACGTGTGGGCAATATTTACAAGAGCAACAATGCAGATTGGTAATGGTTACCTGGCGGCAAGGGTCACATCTTCTTCACCTTGACAGTTCTTGAACATTGGTAATTATTTTGATATAGGATAAAACATCCTAATTATGGGTCATGGTAAATGTAAATGTTTTATAATAGGTCCATGTTAAAGAAAACCTGTTATGAGAAATGTGGGAACTGTCTTTTTCTCCATCTACAAATGTTGGTTGTTAATGAGGGGGTGATGATGAAAGAGGCGTGGTTTGACCTCCGAATCCCGTTCTGATTGGTCACAGCACCCTGGATGGTTGACATTTTTCTGACAACTTCTTGACAGATCAAGTCTCCCAGGACAGCTTCACAGTGGCTTGCTTGGAATCCTGCCCCGGCTTCACAGCGCTCATGTCAGCAGCTCTTTTGTGGACTGGATTCAGACCTGATGACTCTTACATTGAGCTTGTTTCAATTTCTAAAAGATAAGTTCACCTTTGGGAACATGTTACGTGTTCCACCCCCTTTTGTGGTGGAACATGTAACATGTTCCCATTGCTGCCACTGCCCACTACTCAACCTCCCTGTGGCAGCAGTATGAGGAAGTTCCCCATGCTAGCTGTCATTATTTAAAAACAGCGCGGCCGCACGGGGCACCGCCCACATGGCCACGTCATTCAGACACACAGCTCTGTGTGTCTGAATGAACTACAAGCCCCGACATACTTAGCTGCTGTGGGCTTCTAGTTCTCAATGAACTACCACATCGCTGTGGAACGTCTTCCTGTCAGGGAGTATCTGCTTACCCATGTAACCCGGTAACCCGATACACTGACAGTGTACAGGAGACCTGGATCGCAAAATCGATCCACTGATCACTGGTGCAATGCTTTTCAGGCTCCTACTACAAAATAATAAATGCACATTTTGTACCTGCAAAAAAAAAACGTGCATTTGTTGTAGTTTTTTTTATTATTTTAACTTCTCCTTTAAAACAACGTCTGGTTGTATTTTAACCTTTTCTAAAATTTGCTACACTATTGGCGCCTCTCTCGCTATGCCGTTTCTCTCTTGCAATGTTTGGGTTCCCAGCATGCTCAGAAGACAGCCTTTCCCCAGCCAGCTGTGTAAGCAATAGATTTATTAACTAGTATTGATACCTCTGGGATTGTATACATTTTAGATAGATATACACATACAGTATATATATATATATATATATATATATATATATATATATATATATATATATATATATAAGGGCTGTAGAAATTAATGATTAATTCCTCGATTAATCGTTATTTTTTTTTGATCGATCAAAATTCTTTTATAAGCAGGTCTCAAATGCATGCCACAATTTTCACATATTCATTTGTAAAACAAATGGAAAATCATTTTATCATTGTCCTTCCACTTCACAATTATGTGTCATTTTGTTTTGGTCTATCACATAACATCCCAATAAAATACTGTTTTTGGTTGTAACATGACAAAATGTGGAAAATTTCAAGGGGTATGAATACTTTTTCAAGGCACTGTATATCTGTGTGTCAGTATCCTGTATGAGTTCCTGCATCCACAGCATATCAGCATTGCCCTGGATGTCATATGTTCATGATCTACCACAGGCACCTGTACAACTCCTTGTCCTGCATTTTCTTTTTACCTTCCTTCTCTCTTTCTTCCTTCTTTTGTCCCTTTCTACCTTTCCCTGTTATCTCTATTTTTTTACCTCTTTTCATCCATTTCGTTCTTTTCTTCCTCTTCTCTCGGCCTTCCACCCCTTTTCCTTCTTCCATGCCAATTGCTTCTCTCCCTTCCTAACTTCCTTCTTTCCCTTTTTTTACAGTTCTTCCCCCGCTACTTATTTATTTTCTTTTTTTCCGTCTGTTCTCACTTACTTGTATTTCTGCAACCCCTTTCCTTCTTCCCTTTCTTTTTCAATCCTTCACTCTTTACTTCTTTTCTCTCCCTCCATTGCTTCCATTGTTTTTACTTTTTCTATACCGTTCCATCACTCTTTTCTTTCTGCCATTTGTTTTTCTCTTTCTGTCCAACTCTTCTCACCTATCCATTGCTCCTTCCTTCTTACCTTAAAATTACATTTTCTGATTCCTAAGTCTTCTTTAGAAACTATTGCCCCCCTGTTTATTACTACTATTCTATATGATTTAGGTATTCCTCATTTTCTTTGATTGTGACTGGATTAAATCATACAGCCTTCCAGTACCACCTTGAAGGTGCCCTAGTCCATCAAAGCATCCACAATGAAGGTCTTATTCTCTTTTAATCTTTACAAGTTTTCATAAGCATTACTTTGAAATCTATTAAATTGAAGAGGGTTATTGGGAGACACCAAATTCTAAAATATTCAATATCATCATGTGGTGAACAAAAACTCAGCGTGGTCAGGAGGACGTCTTAGAAGTATTTCACACAACCTACTTCTAATGAGTTTTCAATCAGCAGGTGGTTGATTTTTTAGAATAATTTATGTGTCGATGAATAAAAAGTATATGGTCTTAGAAACCCCCATATATCAATCAAATTTAAACACTCAATAATTAAAAATATGCAGCTCCTTGTTTAATGTTTTATTGATTTAGCAAGAGATTTATTTAAATAAGGGTTCATGTTTCTTTCTAAAGTAATATTATTTGGTGTAAATTTAGGGAATCTGGTAGTCAGATTCCAACAGGAGAAAGCTAGCAGGCTTCTTTTTTGGTCCATACTGTATATACTTCCTAGAAAATATTATTAATCTGAATTATGCATATTTATCAATCTAACAAATCACAGAGGAGTTACCCTTGGTGATATGAGCGGGAAAAGTGATAAATGTTTGTAAGGACCGTTCCTGAGTGTTTTTTCTTCCTGCACTTCTACTCAGGAGGAGCTGCGCTGGTACTCTTTGTTATCCTGGTCCTTTGCCCAGAGAAATTCTACTTGAGAACTCTCCCCAGCTATCAGAGTGTCCTTGAAGATTGAAGCCACTTGAGTTATATCATTTGTCGCAAAACAAGAGCACATGCCCACACTGAAGTGGATCTAAATTCACTGTTAGGAAGAAGCGGACTGTTTAATATTAAATATTTTTTGGGGGGGTAGCCTTGGGCACCTGGATTTAAAAAAAAAAGGCCAGTGTGCGCACGGCGCAATGTGCAGTGGCACACTATAGGTGTGGAAAAATAATCCTAACAGTGGGAGGGCCTGAAAAATTGCACCTACTCACTATGTACATAGTAACATATTGCACAGTCCTTACCCCAAATAATGTTTTTTTTAATTTTTATTACTGTGCCACTAGCTAGACACCTATAAACTTAATTGGTAAAAAAAATTAAACTCTTCCAATACATATGTTTTTATACACACAGCCTTTTTTGATTAAGAACTTCAATAACATAGTCATTAATACTGAGCAACTAGCAACTGTTGCACAATAAACATAAAAAGTTCTGGGTTCAGGAATATGTCATATGCAGTTAAGGGGTTAGTTATGCATAGTGCGCAGAGCACAGGGTTAAAAGTATGTAATGCACAGAGTACAGGAGCCATGAGTGCACAATGCACAGAGCACAGAAATCAGGAGTGCATAACACACAGTGTGCTGGGGTCAGGAGTTCAGAATGCACAGACCACAAGAGCAAGAATTGTGTAATGCACAGACTAGAGGATTGTGTAATGCCCATAGTGTAGAGGTCAGGAGTGTGTAATGCACATAGTGTAGAGGTCAGGAGTGTGTAATGCACATAGTGTAGAGGTCAGGAGTGTGTAATGCCTATAGTGTAGAGGTCAGGAGTGTGTAATGCACATAGTGTAGAGGTCAGGAGTGTGTAATGCACATAGTGTAGAGGTCAGGAGTGTGTAGTTAAGGTGTCATGTGTGCACGCATAATACATAGGACACAGGGATCAGGAGTACATAACACTCAGAGCTCAGGAGTGCATAATCCACACAGCATACGAGTCAAGAGTGCATAATTGCACAGAGCACAGGGGGCAGTAGTGTGTAAAGAACAGAGTGCAGGAGTCAGGACTGCATAATGCACAAAACCCATGGGTCAACAGAACATAACTAACAGAGAACAGGAATCAAAAGTGCATAATGTAAAGAGCACAATATTCAGGACTGCATATTACATAGAGCACAGGGGTCAGTAGTACATAATCTATAGAGCTAAGGAGTGCATAACACAGAGAGCACAGAAGTCATGAGTGTATAATGCACAGAGCGCAGGGGTCAGAAATGCTAATCCACAGAGTGCAGGAGCCATATGAGTGTGTAATGCACAGATCAGTAGATCTGCAACAACAAAAAATTACCCCTCCCCAGCACCTCAGCATAGGTTTACTTTTTAATGAAGCCAATTCGCCAGACCAGGCAGTTCAAAGTGAGGGGAAATCTGCCCTTGGTGTGCCATGTGACAATGAGAAGCTAAGAAGAACATGCTTTGCTGTTCATTTTAAGCTGCTGCCTTTCTCTAAAGTCTGACAGGCAGCAGAAGCACAGATGCAGTGCTTCACATTCACGGCAGGTGTCAGTGGTTATCTAACCCCCCCCCGGCTCTGACATTACCCCATTCTTATCTATGGCCTTCTATGTAATTGCAGATTGAATAGGAAAGCAGACACCAGAACCTTGTTCAGATCTGCTGGGGACTTCACTGTTGTACTTAAGAGGGTCACTAAAGGAATTTTTTTTTTTTAGCTAAATAGCTTCATTTACCTTACTGCAGTCCTGTTTTCATGTCCTCATTGTTCATTTTTTGCTATGATGTAGTGTTGAGCGGAATACGCCATATTCGATTTCGCGATTGTTCACGAATATATAGAAGAATATTCGTGAAATATTTGTTAATATCGAATATTCGTGATATTTTATAAAAAAAAAATTTTTGCGAAATTTCGCTAATGCGAATGCGAAATTGATTGCGAAACTCTCGTCCGCACATGCGCATGCGCGCGAACAACACGCAAAAACGGAGTTCATTTCTTGGATTACTAAACTAATATGCACTAAACACTAACTCTACTTACACAAACTTATATGACTAAACTAAAGCTAAATTATTATTTTTTTTTTTACACTGACTGACAAGGACAAAGACGAGGACTACAAAAAATAAACTAATATGCACTAAACACTAACTCTACTTACACAAACTTATATGACTAAACTAAAGCAAATTTTTATTTATTTTTTATACACAAAACACAGAGACTAAACACACTAAACTAAGCTACCTTAAAGAAATGTACACTTACACTAACTACACAGAAATCTATCTAACGCTAAGCTACACTAACCTGGACAAAACAACACAAATCTGAGCTTTTAGAAAAGCTGTTGGGTCTTTTGCTTTGAAAAAAGCATTTGGTTTTAGAAGCAGGAAACTCAGAATTGAATGCACTATAGGAAGCACAATGCTAAGCTCTAAGATCGCAATACACAGGAAAAACGCACAGAAACACTCCACTCTCTCTAGCCACCTTGTGAATCTGCACTGAAATACTGCTGGGAGTGATCTTATATAATGGTCGTGCAGGCAGGTTCCTATTGGTTGCTATGGAGGTTGCTAACCTCTGACAACTGTGGTAGGAGAACTCTGATTGGCTCTGATGCAAAAGAAGGGCAGAGAAAGTATTCACGAATATTCGTAATACGAATATTCGCATTGCGAATATTCGGCAACATAAAAGGATCGCCTCAGCTACTTGGCCCAGGGTCTCTAATCATACCAGCAATGCTTTTAGACATCGATGGAGATCACTAGGATGTGATCTGTTTTAAAAATAAATTAGAAAAAATACGAATATTCGCAATAGCGAATATTCACCGCGATATTCGAGTTATTCGTGAATACTCGAATATGCAATATTCGTAACGAATATTTGCAAAGCGAATATTCTTGAGCAACACTACTATGATGTTGCTGTAATCCTTCTCTGTTCTGCACACTTCCTGGTTGTCTGTTTCCTGATGAAAAAAGTCATGGGAGCTTTCTCTCTGTGGTCACTAATCAAGGAGGTGTGATTACTGTGTGTCTAAAAACCCCTCAGAATCAATCACTTTCGTTTTACAAACCATCACTGCCCTCTATTGGCTCTGTGTCTCTGTACATCATAGAAGCATGCAGAAACGAAACTGAAACTGCAGGTACATTCTACATTATCTGTTTTAATCATTTTTAAAAGGAATCAGTTAACTATTATGTCTCTATACCCTGTAAACAGTCATTTCAGCAAAAATAAATGTTTCCTTTACAACTCCTTTAACAATTATCAGTTTTTAATAGAATATTTTCTGCATCTTATTGCTTCTGATCTCGCGCCGGGGGCTATTTTCATCCACCACCACATGTTCTATAGCAATGGCTGCACAGCAATTCTCCATATGGGTTTCCTGATGGTCATGACAATGGACCATACATGTTTAATGTGTGCTAAAACTGACACATGTGCTTTCCATCAGGAGTCCATGTGACAACAAGGGAGTACAATTGAGAGACAGGAACAGAGCATTGTCGCAAGAAGCACCTGAACAAAGAACTTAAAGCGGATCTCCACCCTAAAGTGAAGATCCGCTGATCGGAACCCTCCCCCCCTCCGGTGTCACAATTGACACCTTTCAGGGGGGAGGGGGGTGCAGATACCTGTCTGAAGACAGGTATCTGCAAACACTTCCGGCCCGCAGTCTCGGGCAAAAGACGGGTTTTTTGGCGACATCCCGTCGCCCCCCCCGTTGTGTGCTGGGAACTCTCAGCTCCCATCACACAGCGGGAGCCAATCGCCGGGCGCAGCGCGACTCGCGCATGCGCCGTAGGGAACCGGTTCCCTCACCGTGGATGGAGGGGGGAGCAGCAGGGTGACGAGCGATCGCTCGTCCTCTGCTGCGGACGCCGCTGGACTCCAGGACAGGTAAGTGTCCTAATATTAAAAGTCAGCAGCTGCAGTATTTGTTGCTGCTGGCTTTTAATATTGTTTTTTTGCTGAACCATCCGCTTTAATGGCAAAATGCAAGGTATTATTTTATTGAAAGCTGGCAATTTCATAAACATTAAAATCTACATTGACTTGGTAAAGCATAGATAAGATCTATAATTTACATTTACTTTAACAAACATCACAGCATCAGGTGCCTTCCTGACCAAAGGACCAGTGAAAATGAGTGCTTTCAGGCACAATAAATTGTCGAATCTGTTGATAATTAGGATACTAGAATTTCATTTCCGGGAGGCTGCTCTTCTGCCTGGAAATGTATAGAGTAGGAGTCCTTGTAAATCAAACAACATTTTTTAATCAGCAGTTCATTAGTGGTTGAAAACAAAAAGTGGAATGTTTTAATGAGCATTGTTTGCATATCATGAAACATTGATTGTTTTTCCTGTTAACATGTTTTTTCATAAAAAGAGATAAGGGAACATTAACTAAATGAATACTGGAACAAATATGCTATTATGAAATCTTGTATGACCGGTCATGCAATGCTGTACCCAAATTACATTTATATCATGTTTTTCACACAAATATAGCTTTCTTTTGGTGGTATTTGATCACCACTGAGTTTTTCATTTTATAAACAAAAAAAGACCAAAAACTGTTGTAAAATATATCCAATAAAAAAATGAAGGGCCAGATTCAGATACAATTACATTGGCGCAGAGTATCAGAGATACACTACGCCGCCGTATTTTACCTGGCTCTACGACGACTTCATGTAGATTTTGGCCCGTAAGGTACGACGGCGTAGTGTATTTCTCGCGGCGGAATCAAAATACGCGATTAGGGGGCGTGAAGCATTTAAATTAGGCACGTCCCCGCGGCGATCGAACTGCGCATGCTCCGTTCAGAAATTTCCCGCTGTGCATTGCGCGAAATAACGTCGTTACGTCATTTTTTGTTTGAGTAGCGTCGTTTACGTACATTCCTATTCCCGGACGACTTACGTAAAAAAAATAAAAACAAAGTTGAAATTTGACGCGGGAACGACGGCCATACTTAACATGGGCTGTCTGATATTAGACCAGATAAAAGCTGGAATAACTTTACGCTGCAAAAAGATGACTACAGATGCCGTAAGAGATTGCGAATGACGCTCGTAACTTCGTGGATCGTCCGAAAAAGCTCATTTGCATACCCCGACGCGGAAAACGACGGGAACTCCACCCAGCGGCCGCAAATTTATTGCAGAGTAGATCCGAAGGCATACGAACACGTAAGCCAGTCGGATTGAAGCCCGAAGCCGTCGTTTTAATGGTTTGAGGATTCAGACTAATGAAACGACGAGCGTAATTTGAAAGTACTCCGATCTAACGCGAGATAAGGGCGAGTAAGGGCTCTGTGAATCTGGCCCGAAATTTCTTCATAAGTTTAAGCCAAAATTTATTCTGCTACATGTCTTTGGTAAAAAAAAAAAAAAATCCCAATAAGTGTATATTACCGGTAATTGGTTTGTGTGAAAGTTATAGCATCTACAAACAATACACATTTTTTATACATATATATATATATATATATATATATATATATATATATATATATATATATATACTAGTCATGGTGGTGGTCAGTGACTTATAGTGGGACTGTGATAGTGTGGCAGACAGTCTTATACTAACTGATGTTGGCTGGGAGCAGTGGCAGCCCCTCCATACGGGGCGCAGCGGCACCTCCCCCCGCGTTCACGTGCCCAGCCTCTAATTTACATGCAGGGCACCAGACGCCTGAGGCTCTAAATGGCTTCAAATAAGGGTGGGCTCGAGGGCACAGAGCACTACACCCTAAGCCCACCCAGTTGTATGACAATAGCGAATTATTATTCGCTATTGTCTTCCTAATTCTCCTCCCGGCCAATCAGGAAGCAGGTCCTAAGACCTAATTGACCAATAGGAGAAGCAATCGTATTGGCTACTAAGGGGAGGAGGAGGGAAGCTGTTGAAGAGGGGACAAGTGAAGCCATCAAGAAGGAGGAAACGCAGAAGAAGCCAAAGCTGCCCGCGACCTAGATGAGGGTAATTGCAAGGCTGGTGGATGAGCAAGCAACAGGAGGGTGGGGTTTGACTAAGTAACCGATGTCTCGTTTGCCGCCCCCCCCCCCCCCTAAATATACAGCACCAGCTGCCACTGGCTTGGAGGTACACTAACTGACTAGCTGACACTGACATCACCGGTGACACTAATACAGTAATGAGTGCTAATACTGTCACTGTACTAATGACACTGGCTGGGAAGGGGTTAACATCTAGGGGTTAAGTGCCTAACAAGTGTTAATGTGTGTAAAATGTGCTGCTTTTTACAAAATATCTGTTTGTTCCCTCAAAAACAAACAGATTGCTGCCTCTGTACAGAGCCCTGTGTGTTTGTCAACACAGAGCTCTGGGTTGTAGTTGGACACAGCCGATCAGCAGGTCTTAGCCATGAATCGTTACCTGAAACCTGTTGACAAAATCACAGCGGGAGTCAGCCAGGGGGCACGTGTGCACACTGAGCCCCGAAGAGACTGCCGATGTACAGTAAAATGCAGGCGGCCGGTCAGCAAGTGGTTAAAAGAGAACTCTTTTAACCACCAGAGTATGGGGGTCCGGGTACTGCCCTGGAGGACATGTATCAATGCAATTAAAACAAATAAGATTGTTTTTACAGGAGCAGTGATTTTAATGATGCTTAACCATTTCAATATTGGGCACTATCCCCCCTTCCTGCCCAAGCCAATTTTCAGCTTTCAGCGCTGTTGCTTTTTAAATGATAATTGCGTAGTAATGCAAGACTGTACCCAAACTAAATTTTTATAATTTTGGTCCCACAAATGAAGCTTTCTTATGGTGGTATTTTTGATCACCTGTGAGGTTTTTATTCTTTGCTAAACAAATAAAAAATGTTTTTTGGAACAAAAAAGTTTTTCTTTGTTTCTGTTATAAAATGTTGTAAAAATTTCAGTTTCCTCCTTCATTGATAAGGCACCATTGATGAGGTGGCACTTATATGCAGCACTGATATGCGGCACTGAAGGGCACTCATAGGTGGCATTGAAAGGCTGCACTGATGGATACTTATGGGTGGCACTGATGTGCATCACTGTAAAGGAGGCACTGGCAGGCATTATCGATGGGCACTGATTGGCATATTTTTTGGGCACAGACTGGCATATTTTTTGGGCACAGATTGGCATCCCTATTGGCCATAGGTGGCATACCTGGTGGTCCAGGGTGGGGCTGCGCTGATAATCAACGCAGACCCCCTATCAGGAGAGCAGCCAGTCGGCTCTCCTCTACTCACGTCTGTCAGACGTGAGGAAAAGCCGATACACAGCTTTTTCTGTTTACACCGTGATCAGCTGTGATTGGACACAGCTGATCATGTGGTAAGGGGTCTCTGTCAGAGATCGTTGTTAAGGTGTGTCAGACTGACACGCTGCACCACTGATCACCGTGCTGCATGCTCCCCGTGGGCGCCTGCTGGCATTTATCCTGAAAGACATGATATGATGTCTAGTCAGGATAACGGAACCACCACCCGGCCGTCATTTTGCTATAGGCAAAAGTGAAACAATAGTCCTTTTAAATAGAGTGACTGGGGGTCCCCTTAGTCTGCCAGTAAAGTGGTGCATCTATGCCATGTATAGAACCTGCTGCAGCAAAACTGACATTTATAAATAAAACAAAAATAACATTAAAATTGCAGGCAATAGAAAAATGTTAAAAAAAAAAAACTGCGTTGCGTTCCCCCCCAAAATACATACCAGACCCTTGTCCGAGCATGCAGCCTGGCAGGCCAGGAAAGGGGGGTGAGCGAGTGCCCCCCTTCTGAACCATACCAGGTCACATGCCCTTAACATGGGGGGTGCTATGCGGGTCAGTGACATCACAAGGGGGCCGTGCCACCAGATGACGTCACCAGATGGCCCCTTACTTATATAAGAACTGTCAAATGATGGTTAGCATTTGTCACGGGTGGCCCTATTTTTGGCGGGCCTGGAGGTGGCGACGGGCAGCATGATTAAGGATGGATATATATCAGGGAACATTGTTTTTTAATTTTCAAAAAAAGGCTGTTTTTATTTCTATTTGACACTCTTTTGGGTGAACAGGTAGGGTACAATGTACCCATTACTCAATTACATAGGGGGGGGCAGGATCTGGGGACCCCCTTGTTAAAGAGGTCTTCCAGATTTCGGTTGTGGGAATAAGGCCACATATTCGGGTGTTCGGCGATAAGGCGAACAAGCGATGTTCGGGCAAAACGTTTGCTTGGCTCGAACTGTTCGCCCAACTCTACTGGCTATTACAGTTTTTGTAACATGACCTACATGTTTGTGTTTTTGAAGCATTACTCACGTTTGTTACTCCAATGTATACGTGACATGTCTGTTCCCCTTAGGACTTTTTTAGGAGACCCGAAAGATGCTGGCATTGGGGTAAAACCTGACTACATATTCTTATGCCAGTGAAAAATGTGATTGAAAAAAACAAAACACCTTTCTCCTTTTTAATTCTTTTGTGGCAATGCCTTGATGCCCAGTGGGTATTATACTATGTCACAGATAATAATCACATAATCGGGAACCACTCTGGTAAGTTCCTGGCCCTCAGGGGGGACCAGAGCTGGCAGTGACTGACAGAATTGAGAGCCAGTTGCTAAAGCTTTGGCTACTGGCTCTCAAAGTGGGGATGTTATTCAATGTACTGTATGCCCTCTACTGGAAAACAGTAAATAAATTCTGGGTGGGAGGGGGTTAAACCTAACTCCCATGCAATTAAAAATATAACTTTGAAGATATATAACATTTAAGATACAAAGACATTAGTTGGGCATGAACTGTACACCCTCTGGCTCCAGATATTTGTGTGGCCCCTATCTACCTCATTCATTACATTACATTACATTTTTTTGGCCAGTAGCGTGTAGGGCTGCGCATCTTCACCGGTCTCACGATTCGATGCGATTACGATTATCAAGGCCACGATTCGATTCGATGCGATTACGCGATGCATCACGATGCATCACGATTGCAGCGCAAGTGCGCATGGCTTTCATTAAAAAAAAATTAAGTACTCCATTTTTTTTTCTATCTGTTCTTAAAAAATAAAAAAACACACAATAACACTTTCTGCATGTAGCAAAGTCTAAACACAGCAGACATGCTACAGGAGATGGTCAGAGACTGCAGAACTACTACAGGAGATGGTCAGGGACTGCAGAACTACTACAGGAGATGGTCAGGGACTGCAGAACTACTACAGGAGATGGTCAGGGACTGCAGAACTACTACAGGAGATGGTCAGAGACTGCAGATATGATATAGGAGATGGTCAGAGACTGCAGATATGATAATGATATAGGAGATGGTCAGAGACTGCAGACATAGTACAGGAGATGGTAAGAGACTGCAGACATAGTACAGGAGATGATCAGAGACTGCAGACATAGTACAGGAGACGATCAGAGACTGCAGACATAGGGCCAGATTCAGGTAGATGAGAGTATCTTTCCTCTGGAGTAACGCTTCTCATTTACGTTACTCTGAAGACCCTTTCAGCGCAAGTCCTGTAATTCACATAGCAGTTGCGCGTAAACTTGCGCCAGAGTAACGATAATGCGCTGGCGTAACCCGACGCAAGTGGAACTGGGTGTGATCATATGTAAATGATGGGCGGAGCCCAGCGCAGAGGCTTACGTTCAGCGCATCATCCACGGAGCATGCGCAGTGAGTGCGGCTCCACTCGCCCCCCTTGTGCGCATGCTCACAACTTCCGTCGGCACCACTTCCTGGGAAACGTCAGCGCAATGCGTTCCGCTGGGCGCTTAAAAGCGCTGGCGGAAACGCCATTCCGGCGCAAAAGTAGTTCCATTTCCCCCCACCCCAGGGAAGATACTTTTGCCCTGTAATGGCTGCTCCCGCTACCCCCAAAGAGAGGAGGAACCTAAACTATAATGCCCAGGAGGTCACTGTGATAATCTCGGCTATGGAGGCATTTAATGATTTTCTCCATGGGAAAAAAAGCAGGAAGACCAGCCGGGAAAGGAAGCAGGGTATCCTGGCCACCATTGCTGCCAGGGTCAATGTGCTGGGGTACTCCACCCGGAGTGCTTCAGACATTCAAAAAAAAATCAATGACCTGCGGCGCAAGGTGAGGGGCAAGGTGTCCACCATTAGGAGCCATGAGAGGGGCACAGGTGGTGGTCCCCCATGTCCTGTCACCCTGACCGCGGAGGAGGAGGTGGTCGCCCGCTGCCTGGACAGGGAGCAGTTGGAGGGGGTCCCTGGCTATGACTCCGTAGAGGAAGGCTCCAGGACAGGTAAGTGATTTTTACCCCCTTTTTGGTGTGTTGCATGTGGGGGGGGGGGGGTGGGTACATGTGCCAAGTGTGTGGGACCACCAACATGTGTCTGCTTTGTGTCATCCACAGATGACGGTGCTGGGCCATCATCTCGTGCCGGCCAGTCCACCCCAACCCCCCAACGGGATGCTGCTGACGAGGCCCTGGGTGCTGGAGACACCGAGGTGGAGGAGGAGAGTGCCCACACCACTTCAGCAGAGGTGGTTGTGGAGGAGCCTGTCCCTGAACAGGAGTTTATTTTAATGTTGGAGGAGTCCTCCTCCTCTGCAGGGCCCTCTGTGATCCCCTCCCCCATCCTAGGTAGCCCCTCAAGGGCGACTCCATCCCCACGGGGACAACCTTCCTCTGCCCCCAGGAAGGCCACCCGGAAGACCAGGGGGGTGTGTGATTTGGTCGAGGACCAGGTGCTGTTGGACCACGCCAAGCAGACCCAGCAGATGGGGGAGATTGCTGGCCACCTGGACCGGGTCGCTGACAGCCTGGGCTCCATGCCCAGTGGTGTTCAGAACATTGTTACCAGCCTGGGGGAGGTGCAGGCTGATGTCCGGCACCTGACAGCAGCTGTACATGCCAACACTGCTGCCATTCGGGAAGAGGGGAGGCAACGGCAGCGTGACCAGCGGCACAATATCACCCGCCAGTTGAGGATGCAGGCCCAGACGAACCTTTATCTGAGCAGGATTGCAGTGGCCTTGGAGGGCAGGCAGCCAACAGCTGGCCGGAGTGGCCCATCCGGGGAACAGCCTCCTCAAGATGCCCCCACACCCCCACCACCACCCACTCCCTCCAGGCAGATGAGGAGCCCGAGAGTGCCCCCAAGGAGGAGCCCCCGTCATCCTAGATGAGGGTTATTTTTGATTTGGTTTATATTTGTGCTTTTTTTTATACTCAGGTTATGAGTTTATATTTTATTTTCATGCTCAGGTGATGAGATTTTTTATTTATTTTGAACTGCACACGGTCAGGAGTGCAGGGGACAGTGTGAATGGTGTGTGAATGTGAGAGGGTGGCACTCCTGACAGTAAGGGGTGTCACCCTCGGCCGTGGTGGTGAAGTTAACCCCACGGCTGAATGAATGACGTGTGAAAGGTGTGTGAATGGACAGTAACATCATTGGGGCCTTGACGCTGGCGTTGCTGCTCCCAAGTCCTACATGCTGGACTTGGGCTAATCCAATGCGATGTGCATGTGGTGTGTGTGATCCAGTGGTGTACACGCGTGCATTGTCTGTGTTATTAATGTTTTGGTTTAGTGTCCAAAGATGCCTACGGCGAGGACCCTCCTGACTGCTCTTCCATCAGCAGACTGGGTGTCCTCTGGCAGGTGGGGACTGTGTGGGTCGGGGGTCAGGTCATCACGTATGTCAATCTGCAGGCCTTTTCTCATGGCAAAGTTGTGCAGAATACAACATGCAGCGATGATCTGACACACAAAGGTAGGGGAATACAATAGGGTCCCCCCGGACTTATCCAGGCAGCGGAAACGGGACTTCAGGAGCCCAAATGTTTGCTCCACCACTGCACGGGTTTTGATGTGTGCTTCATTGTATTTTCTCTCTCCTCTGGTTTGGGGGTTCCGGAAAGGAGTCATTAGATGGGGTCCCAGTGCATATACAGAGTCACCTGTAAGGTAAAAGACAGGAGAATGTTAGTCATGCATCTGCGACTTCTGTTGTGCATCACGGGAGGGGATAGTCGTGCCTGCCACCCATGTCACTCACCAACCAGCCAGCTGTCCCCATACATGTTCTGTTCGAATTCTGTAGGGATGGGGCTCTGACGGTATATGAAGCTGTCATGGCTGGACCCGGGGTGTTTGGCACGGACGTGCCATATGAGGCGCTGGGCATCAGCTATCACCTGTACGTTGATGGAATGCCAATGCTTCCGATTGCGGTATATGTGCTCTGTGGCACTGGGGGGCTGTAGTGCCACATGTGTGCAATCAATGGCCCCGATGGTGCGTGGGAATCTGGCAATGTTGTAGAAATCTGTCATTGCCTTCAGCCGCAGCTCCTCAGTGGTGGGTCTGATGAACTGGTTGGACATGCGTCTGAGGATTGCAGGGACAACCTGGTGCACACATCTGCTTATGGAGGACTGTGACATCCCAGCCACCACTCCACTTGTACGCTGGAATGATCCACTGGCAAGGAAATGAAGTGTTGCCAGGACCTTCACCAGTGGCTGCACTGCTTGTGAGCGGTGTGTTGGGCTGGTGATGTCATCCTGCAGGGTTGTGGTTAGTTCAAGTATTACATCAGGGCTGAATCTGAAGAGGCGATACACCTCCTCATCCCCCATGCCAAAGAGGTTCATACGAGTGCGGTATATCCTCTCACGTGCCCGCCTCCTCCGTAGCGAGGGACCCAGTACTAGTCTTAGGACCACGAGTGCCCCTGGCATGTTGGCACACAGAGGTGTTGTCCTTGCAAGTGTTGTTGTTCAGCTTGCTAGTTTCGTCGGTAACGCTGCTGTAGCTGCTCTCCTGCTGACCTGTGACCGTCTGGAGTAAAGATAAAGCAGCCTTTTGTAGAAATAACTTTGCGTCGGACGGACCAGATACGCGCGGCGCATGTAGCCAGCGTATGGTGCTAATCCGATCGTGAATTGGGAAAAATACCTCATTTGCATATTTGCATGGGAAATCAATGGGCGCGACTGATGCGCCCAGCGAAAATAAGCGCTGACGATACTCTGGCGTCGGAACGTTCCGCCGGTCGCAAATGACCCGTTATTGGGCGCATCTAGTTTGGTGGGTACGGGCACATAGAAACGACGGCGCATCATCACAGTTACGCGGCGCATATCTAAATACTCCAGCGCAAGTGTTCCTGAATCTGGCCCATAGTACAGGAGGCAGTCAGAGACTGCAGACATAGTACATGAGACGGTCAGAGACTGCAGACATAGTACAGGAGACGGTCAGAGACTGCAGACATAGTACATGAGACGGTCAGAGACTGCAGACATAGTACAGGAGACGATCAGAGACTGCAGACAAAGTACAGGAGACGGTCAGAGACTGCAGACAAAGTACAGGAGACGGTCAGAGACTCTTACATAGGACACTGTTCTGAGGAGGATGGATAATCAGGGATATAATGAGGCGAGTGTCGGAGGGGCCCCTGCAGACATAGTACAGGAGACGGTCAGAGACTCTTACATAGGACACTGTTCTGAGGAGGATGGATAATCAGGGATATAATGAGGCGAGTGTCGGAGGGGCCCCTGCAGACATAGTACAGGAGACGGTCAGAGACTCTTACATAGGACACTGTTCTGAGGAGGATGGATAATCAGGGATATAATGAGGCGAGTGTCGGAGGGGCCCCTGCAGACATAGTACAGGAGACGGTCAGAGACTGCAGACAAAGTACAGGAGACGGTCAGAGACTCTTACATAGGACACTGTTCTGAGGAGGATGGATAATCAGGGATATAATGAGGCGAGTGTCGGAGGGGCCCCTGCAGACATAGTACAGGAGACGGTCAGAGACTCTTACATAGGACACTGTTCTGAGGAGGATGGATAATCAGGGATATAATGAGGCGAGTGTCGGAGGGGCCCCTGCAGACATAGTACAGGAGACGGTCAGAGACTGCAGACAAAGTACAGGAGACGGTCAGAGACTCTTACATAGGACACTGTTCTGAGGAGGATGGATAATCAGGGATATAATGAGGCGAGTGTCGGAGGGGCTGTAACCCTTTCCTGCACTCAGAGGAGAGGTGACCCCAATACACAGGACGGGGGAGGGGGTGTCACCCTCGGCATAGAAGGATATGGAGAGGTCTGGGGGGGTCACCCCTGAACTATGACCCTAATTTCTCAGATTCTGCTGAGAACAACCCCCCCCCCTCTGTCACATTATCACAGACCCAGGATGGAGTGCACACTGACCTGGGGGGGGGGGGGGGGGGGGTCGTGTCCTCACTCCACTTCCCCAACATCCCTATCAATAACAGGCAGTCTGAATAGATTGTGAGCTCCTCTGCAAAATCTGAACAGAGACGTATCCCCTCACCCCACCATCTTCACTGCTATGCAATCTTCTATGAGATTTCTGCTGGAATCAGTGCCCGGGACCCAGCATGCGTCATCGACCCCCCTGAAAATATTTGCACCCTTTCCAGTTTTTTAGACCTAAATGTGATGCATTAGAGGTAAAAAAAAATGCATGTCTGTTTGCATCCGTCTACCTTTAGACCTATCATGGGTCTATTTCAATATGAAAGAAAAACCTTAAGATACGCATGTCACAAAAGTCTATCCAAGATCTCCTGCTAATTGGAATGTAAGCTGCCTGCGTGACACTTCTTTAGCTTTTTTGTTATATCCCTAAGGTACAGAGTGTGATTCACGTACCTCTAGAGTAGATTGTAAGCTCCTAGGGACAGTGCGTGACTCTGCTGCTCTTACGTCCTCTCCTGGCGTCAGCCCCTCCCGCCTTTTTACTGATCTGATAGTTAGACAGTGGGCGGGGCTGACGCCAGGACGTAAGAGCAGAGTGGATATAGGAGACATAGGACATAGGAGAGAGGCGGGCCGTGCACTACCCGCCTCTACTAACTTCTACTGAAGTTCTAGTCAGTGGGCGGAGCCGACGCCAGGAGACACGGAAGAGCATGCAGACTGGACATAGGCGGGCCGGACAGTCACACGAGCTGTGTAAAAAAAAAAGTACCATAACGGAGCGCTCTCCCGGGAGGGGCGGGAACGGGGCGGGGCTAGGCATCGATTATCAGGGTCGCATGCATCGGTACAGCATCGGGAACACCCGAATCGCGATGCACCGATGCAGCGATTATATTTGACACCCCTAGTAGCGTGTCCACTCCAGTAGCAGGAAGTGCAGGTTTTCACAAAACCTCAGACATGGGCGTAGCATAAGGGGATGTAAGGGTCATAATCGCAAACCCTGCCCCTAGCTCCAGGGGGCCCCTGCAGCCTCCTTGTCATATTATCATATCCTCCACAAAGTCCAGCTTCGCCCTGCCCTAGAGCCCCACAAACATGCTCCAGTACTGGGCTTCCACTTTGCCTTCCAGAGTCCACACCCCTCTGTTCTAATTGGCTGGGGAGAAGCTGTGACCCATTTCATGAATGGAGAGAAGCATGGGTTGAGAACAGCCCAGGATGGGGAATTGTCTGTGCTGTGTACTGGCAACATGGAATGGTAACCAAGCTCAGCGAGTTAAGAGGAGCTGTAGCCACTATGGGACCGATGTCACTGGTGAGGTAAGACTTAGTGTCTCCTAGTCACCAGCTTGTATTCTCTTTAACCCCCTTCCCACCTGGGAATGTCCACTTATACCACTTCCCTAACAACTGGGAGGTGACCTTCCCCCAACACTGACCAAGAAACCTTCAGAAATTGCTAAAACAAATCCTTTAACACCTCCTGAGGGGCTGCAGGCTCCAGATTTTGTGACACATGGCTTTGCCCCCCAGATTTAAGTTGTGCACCCCCCAAAGCCCCCCGACCACACACCCCACTCTGGATGGTATGCATGGCTGCTAAACTCCTTTCCCATTACAGCACTCTATACTGCTCCTCCTTTGCAGGGCAAAAATCGAATTCCTTTACAACAGAGTCAGTCAGCTATGATCTGCACAGGGTGTATCTGCCTAATGCCACTACACTGCCATCCTGAACAGAGAATTTCACAAGTCAGAACAGCAACATAAAAGCCAGATACACCCAGTGAATTCTGACAGACCGTGTGTAAAGTACTGTAATTTCAGCCCTGTGTAATGTTTGAGGGAGGAGCTCTGCCAAGTGACCTGCCAGGGGTCCCTGTCCTCCGATTCTTCAGCGGTGATTCCTGTCCTGATTCTCCAACGGTGATCCCTGTCCTCCGATTCTCCCGCGGTGATCCCTGGCCTCCGATTCTCCCGCGGTGATCCCTGGCCTCCGATATAAAGGAGGAACTCTGGGAACTCAAAACTCTTAAGCCACTTTGAGTATCTTGCAATGCCGTAGGTGTATCTGCACGCACAGTGAAAGTAGTGAGTGGTAGTGGAGGGGGGTGGCAGGTCAACTTTTGCATTGGGGACCACAAGCTTCAAGCTACGTCTCTGGTCTCAGATGTGGACATGGCCAAGACTACAATACCCAACACCACTCCCATATAAGTAGTAGAGAATAGCAGGCCTTCCATGATTTTTTTGTGCTTCAGAAAACTAATTTACTCTGACTGTGGGCACTGGTCAGTTAAGCATTCTATGAAAGCAGACCTTTAAGTAAAATAAGGACACATGTGGACACGTTTCATATTTCTAAAAAGCATTCAACAGCTTTATTAAGTTACAGCTACAGAAAGCTAATAAAATAGCAAATATAAATAATACACAGCTTCTCCAATTATTATATACATGAAAATGGTGAATTGTTTTCTGAAACAATGATACAGTGCATTAAGATCAGCTAGTAAACCCAAATGACTTGAAGTAAAGCTGCAACTTAAAGAGCATAAGTCTCCAAGACACAGTGGAGGCATTCATTTTGAGTGCCAAGCCAGTATTCAGATGCATGGCTCTCATGCCTAAGGGGACAACGCATCTCTGACATTAAAGCACACTAGTCCACATTTATATGCGTGACCAAACTAACTTCAACCAACTGAAGTCTGTGTAACCATTACTTTATACAGTATATGTTGCAACCTAATGACAACTACTTAGCCATACGATGTCCATGTGAAGAATGCAAATAGGATTCAGTAAATTGTGCTTTTGCGCAGCCTGCAGGAACTCAAAAGATTACAATGCTGTCACAGAGAAGCCCATCTAGCAAAAACCTATAGGCTGCATCCTCCGGCTCTCAACATGGCTGCCTCCAAAGTTTATACATAACAGGTGCTCTTGAAGACCACATGTACCAAACGTGTTACATCCCAGCGCAAGAGTAGAATCCCATGAAAACACTAGTGGGTCAGCAGATGGAAACACAATTTATAAAAACATATTTATGCAGAAATACTGTATAAATCTACATAGTTGCATATTTAGCAACAAATGTCAATCTATGTGCTTTATAGTTGCATATACATGCAGGCTCTGTGTAGAAATTAGATTTGTGCTATTTACAGAATATATATACTGATCTCTTTGCATCTGATAGTGATGTAACTGTTGAAAGAGCATACAAAGGGTTACAAGGTGCTCCACACCAGTAACTTTTCCGGAAAAAAGATTATAAAAACAAACTACACAAGCTTCATATAAATTAACAACATAATATTAACATAAATAATAAACTACAACAACTCTACAATTAACATTTATGTAAAACATAAAAACAGGTCCTTGGGAGCTGTAGAGCTGCAAACCCAGACAGATGCCTTATTGCTGAATTTTATTGCCTACTGCCTTTCATTTGGGACAATTCTAACAGCCATATAGTCCCATCCCTTCAATGTACAGTCCTCAAGTTTGGTATAAGTTTTCAAGTGTCACAGGATATATTAACCTCATGTAAAAAAAATAATACTGGAGAGACAAAGTGGAGGTGTGGCCCTATAAAAATGAGAGGTGTGACCTGGGTGTTGAGGGCATCACCTTCACTTTACTTTCCTCAAAGTTTTTAAAATGAGACCAAAAAACAATCCATAAACTCACTCATAAACCTATATTCAAAATATATGCCAGCCTAATAATTTACAGGGGTAATTATGTACAGATCATAAAAAAATACTTGTCAATATTAAGGCAGTGTGTTGCCTGGGGAAAATAAAATATATTCTATTTTTAGGGGACTTTATGGGATATAAGATAATAAAGAAATAATTGGTGTTTTTATTTTGTAATTGCTAAATATGTGCCACAATAATGTGAAGAAGACTCTGAAAGCCATTACTAAATCCCAGGTTCACGTAACAGATACACTTCCGGTGAATTGTTATTTATTTTCTCTAAATGCTCTCAACAACAGAACGGACTACCAAATTGACATCTGTAAAGATCTGAATCTCCACTCTTGAACTGTTCTCAGGGATTCCTCAATCTTTTATATTATTCGCTTGCAGCCTTCCCCTGTCCAAACAGAAGTGTCAGGCCCCCTTGGAGGCTCTCCTTTCTTCTGCCATGTCACTTACAATTCTACTTCCTACTTTCCCCTTCCTTTCTCCGTCGGGGTCTCCCAAGGTTCTGTTCTTAGACCTCTCCTATTTTCAATCGACACCTCGTCCCTGGGTCAGCCTCCCATGGATTTCAATATCATTTCTACGCTGGTGACACCCAAATCTATCTCACCATCCCTCAGCTCACTCCATCAGTCTCCTCATCCTCACTAATTTACTAACAGACATATCTGTCTGGATGTTACACCACTTCCTCAAACTCAACTTCTCCAAAACTGAGCTCATAATATTTCCTCCCCCATGTGCCCCTTCCCCTGACGTCTCTGTCAAGAGCAATGGCTCAATCATCAACCCATCCCTGGCCCCCCCCCCCTACATCAATAACATAGTCTCGAAATACCAACGAAATCATCCTCTTCATTCCTCCCATGACCTCCTGCTCTCTAGCTCCCTCGTCGCCTTCTTACCAGACTCGCTTCCAGGACTTCCCCGGAACCTCTCCCATCCTTTGGAATTCCCTACCCCAATCTGTTTGACTATCATCAAATCTATCCACATTTAGGCAATCCCTGAGCAAGGAGTGACCGTCTACTGCTCCAGTTTACAGCCAGGAAAAGTACATTTAAAGGGTCACTAAAGGAAAAAAAAAATGTTGGACTGAAATGACTGTTTACAGGGTATAGAGACATAATAGTTAACCGATTCCTTTTAAAAAGGATTAAAAATGGAAAAATCAATCATATAATCAACCTACAGTTCTAGTTTCGTTTTTGCTGTTGTTTCCGGTCTCTCTTATGTACAGAGCCAGAGAGCCAATAGAGGGCAGTGATGGTTTGTCTAAAACCCCTCAGCCCAATCTAGTTTCAGTTTACACACAGTAATCACACCTCCTTGTTTAGTGACCACAGTGAGAAGCTCCCAGTACTGTGGCTATAAGGAAACAGACAACCAGGAAGTGTCCAGAACAGAGCAGGATTACAGCTACATCAAAGCAAAAACGAACAATGAGGACATGAAAACAGCACTGCAGTAAGGTAAAGGAAGTTATTTAGCTAAAAAAAAAAAAAAAAAAAATTCCTTTAGTGACCCTTTAACTCCAACAAGGAGTAAATATACGCGAATAGCATCACACACACACACACCTATCCCTGAGAGATTAAACTATATATTGTAACAAGTTAAGAGTGGCGATTCCAAGTCTTGCAAATGCCCATCCAGCTTTTTTTCTTGCAGATCTTGCTTTGTAATAACTGTAGCAAGCTCAAATGAATGGAAAACCCTCCATGTTACTGTATACTGGCATTCACTAAGTGTTGTGGTAGCATATTAGGGGAAAAAAATTTCACTTTGCAAAGCGCAACTGAATAAGGCTGTATTGAATCAATGCCAAAATTGCTCATCTGGTATTTTTCTTTTCAAAAATATACATTAAATTTGACTTTCTTAAAGTTAAAATCTAAAATTACATTTCATAAATGCTGCTTTTAGACATTTTATAGTGTGACTGCATCCTTAGTTATGATTGTGCTGTCTCCTTATGTTTCCCTTTCTATGTGCCGATACCTGAGGAAACAGACAATGGATCTAAAGGGCACTAGATTTTTCACACTGTGCTTCCAGAAATGTGTCTTTAATGGGAACAAAGTTCCTGTGTTCACCACTAATATATTGCTGAAAACAAAAAGTTTTTTTTTTTTATATATATACAAAAACACAGTATCGTAATTTCCAGGTCACCCATTTTTGTCTGTATACTGCGAGATTGCTTGGTGGTAATGAAATCTGTCTTTGCGAGGACAAATTCATTAAAAGTAAATTTTAACTTGGATTCCAATTGATGTCAAGTATTAAAGGAACAATATATGCTTTAAAACATCTCTCACCAATTTTCTATAACTAGCACAATGTCATTTATCCTTAGGAATTTTGTTTAGCAATTTAATTTTGAACTCCAAGAACTGCCAAAAACCACTGTGACTCAATGAGAGCAATGTGCAGGGCTGAGAGTGGCGCTATTACTGTATTAAATAATTGCTACCTACCATCTAGATTTTAAAAAGCATCAAATTATCCAGGACAATGCTAGCCGCACACAGCTTTTGACCAAATTTTACCAACCGGCGTGTATTAGTCTTGTCAATTTCAACCTCACCAATTAGGCTCTAAAACCTTATTATTTGGTTATTGGAAAAACGTATCAAAATATTAATGTGTGTTCAAACTAATAATGGTCAATTCAGCCATTGATACCAGCAATGATATAAATAAACTGGATTTAACAATTTAAGATTGGCCCACCATTAGGAATTGTTGTTGGTTATTTTCAGGTTAACGGTAGTATGTATGCCCAGGTTTGTATAAGCAGATCTGTCGCTCTCTACAATAAAAAATAAATAAAAAAATCTGACATTGTCTTTAATCGCACTACAGTTTCTTGGGCCAGGAGTTTAAAGCAAAAAAAAAAAATGAACATTTAGCAACAACTAGCAGCAAAGCATTGAAACTCAGTGTTCTGTAACACTGCATCGCCAATGCCATTTCCACTGATCTATCCTACAAAAAGTGGAAAAATATATGATCTATGTACAATATATATTTCACTGGAACAAGTCTGGCCAACTACATATTCCATATCCTTGGTGGCATAGGTGTCCAAGAATTTCATTGACCGCCCAGTCCAGTGGAGTCTATGGTATGTGGTAGTATGACCATGGTGGTGTAAGGAGTCTGTAACAAGTCTTTGTACAGGAATGCAACAGTCGAATCATAGGTCTCCTCTGCTCTAACGTTGGCCTGCCTCCCGGATCCTGCATGCTACGGCTGTGATGAGTGCTGCTCCCTTTCCGCTGCCATCTTCAGACTGCATGAAAGTCACCTGGCACTTTGGAGACAGTTCTTTCACAGTTTGGTGCATGATGGTGGAAAAGCTGCAAAGAAATTTTAGAAAAGTATTACACCAATGAAGAGAGCTGAAGCAAATAATACACATTTGTGTATGCACAAGTAAACCCCATAGAGATCTGTTGGAGTATATATCAATAGACATGCATGGCGGAAACATATTGGACTCTTAATGCATAGTAGTTTGATTACAATGAACACCATAGCAGACAATGCAACTCTTCTGGGGCCCAAAAACACAGGTGGCACAGGTAAATCTGGCTATCAAGTGATTTATGCAGGTGGCAAAAGCATTTGTTTATATTGAATATATCCATCTATTATAATATATATTATATATATATATATATATATATATATATATATATATATATATATATATATATATATATATATATATATATATATATATATATACACACACGCACGCACGTATGTATGCAAAAATGGCATTTATGTATTCTGTATTATAAGAACAAACGATGATCAGGACAGCTGCACTCCAACGTAACTTTAATGTAAAAGCTGGAAACCGGCACTACAAGTCACAGCAACTGAAGCTAGGACATCTGACGCGTTTCACACTAACTTCAGAGTTTACTCATGAGTAAACACTGAAGTTAGTGTGAAACGCGTCAGCTGTCCTAGGTTCCGTTGATGTGACTTGTAGTGCCCGTTTCCAGTTTTTTACATTAAAGTTACATTGAATTGGAGTGCAGCTGTCCTGATCATCTTTTGTTCTTATTTGCCATGTGCATTGCTAGCACCCTCAGTTCCTGAGAAGAAGATTTGCAGCCAACAAGACCTGCCTGGAGCGGCAATCTGTCTCTTTATGTATTCTGTATTGCTAGAGGAATTAACCTGGACAATATAAAAGCAGGAAAGACCATTGATTTGCTTGGGGCCCCAGTACACATAGTTTTGTCCCAGTGCACAAGGATGGATAGCTCAGATGTTTAAAGGCTAATCATGTTTATACCTAAAGATCACCAGCTAGGACCTATAACATCACTTGATATATGCTAGGCATTACATGATGTTATTGTACCAGTGGCGGGATGGTTGGGCTGCTTAAAGCACTTGGATGGTTAGTTTAGCCAAATGCATCTTTAGCTGCATCTTTCACTGATACGTCACTGCAAACAGTATAATAAAAAAAAAAAAAAAAAAAAAATCGATACAGCTACTACACCTATCATAAACAACTATTTCATAGAAAATTGTGTCTGCTAGTTTACTCATAATAGCTCCATAATTCTTTCTAAGAGGACATAAAAAACAAATTTGCATAAAAAATGTTATGAAAAATTACAATTTGCCAAAATGCCATGATTCTACATGACTTTATTATTCAAACATCTTGTAAGCTTCATAGGACTTACTGTGGGTGAAGCTTATACAGAGTTCCATCCACTCCCACTGTGACTTTTAGGTTCTCCAGTCCACGATTTTCCCTAATCTTGTCAACCACAGCGGCCACCCCAGCTCCACATAACTGCGCCGCTCTCCGGGCCACGACCGTGCACACCTCCTTCACAATGATACTGTCATCACATGTGCTGTCCAATCCAAGGTGCTGGAGAATGGAGCGCACCTGCAGCAATGCCAAGCGGTCACTGGCAAGAGAAGACAAAAACAAAAATTAAGTATTCAGTAAGACTTTTCATCTCCTTAGGGCACATGCACATTGGCGTAAAAACAACACTGCTTCTAGAGGAGTTGAATGTTTTGTCTGTAGAAGCAGCACAATGTTGTCCTATTTGTCCATGCAAAAAAAAAAAAAACCTTTTGCCTTGCGTTTCTGAGAGCAGTTTTCTGGCTGCACAAAAACATTCTATACGTGCGTTTTTTTCTGCCAAAAGAACTGGCATGTTTAAGCCCAGTGTGCATGGACCCTTAAAATGAAAGGAATCAAGTCTGCAGAGAAAGAACGCGTCTATATTTCAACACTGTAATGTGGATGATGGAAGCCAACAAAGCTTCTGCTCATTTACTAAGATCAGGAGCAACTGTTCCTTCAGTGTGCAACTACACTTTGCCAAGTGCACAGTCTATTTGTCTTTAGTAAATCAACTCCAAAGTTGGAAATGTGTGCAGTTAACATCTCTACTTTTATTAAAATGTTAGAAACAGGATTTCAATAGGGTTAAGTAGTGCTGTATGGCAGGGTTGAGTGATTTGGAATCCGTTACATTTTGTATTTAATTTTTTTTTTCCTTCTTACATGTGCAACTATCATGCTAGTTTTGTATATATATATATATATATATATATATATATATATATATATATATATATATATATATATATATATATATATATAAATTATTCACCATGTTTTAGTTAAAGGATCACTAAAGGAATTTTTTTTTTTAGCTAAATAGCTTCCTTTACCTTACTGCAGTACTGGTTGCATGTCCTTGTTCGTTTTTGCTTTGAAGTTGCTGTAATTCTGCTCTGATCTCCACACTTCCTGCTTGTACGTTTCCTTATAACCACAGTGCTGGGAGCTTTCTCACGGTGGTCTAAGCTGTTATTACTGTGTGTCTAAAACTTCCCAGAACCAATCAGATTCATTTTAAAAACAAAACACTGCCCTGGATTTGATTGTTTTTGTTCTGTGTGTCTATTTCTACTTCACAGAAACATGAAGCCAGTTCAAAAGTGAAACTAACCTGCAGGCACATTATATGATGGATTTTTATCTATTTTTAATCATTTTGAAAAGGAATCAGTTAACTTTTATGTCTCTATACCCTGTAAACAGTCATTTTAGCACAACATTTTTTTTTCCTTTAGTGACCCTTTAAATGAAAGAAAGTGTATAAGTAGAACATTAAATGGAATTTCTGTTATATGGTCATTCTACAATGTGGTGAAATAGACAAAAACAAACAAGTAAAATGTCTTCTCATGCACTTACCTCTCAATCTGAGACAGAAATTTTGTTTCAAAGATGCCCCTTGTCTTGAGCCTTTCAGAGATCTTTCCACGGAACAGGAGTCCTCGTTTGGTAAAGTCTATCAAAATATTCCTGACTATCTCACCAAGGTACATGCCACTGATCATCTTTTCAAACCTGAAATGAAAAGGAAATTTGTAATTTTGTTCATCACCATCGTGAAGAACAGCATGCCATGGTGAAGCAAGGAGAAAAAGTAGATTTTGTGTTGCTTATAACAGCCAAAGCAGTTATATATCTTCATTGCGTGTTTCAGAATATAGAAGGATAGTGTCATGGATATGTAGTATGTCATGTCTGGCAGCTTACCTTTCTCTCCATGTGTTCATTAGAGGCCAGACTCTCTTATCTGGCTGCCTTTATCATCTCTCCTCCCTGTATAGCTCCACCCCAGGAACTCTATATTAACCAGTTCACTGCAGGTCTGCTTTGTTGATCAACGTTTTTAGCATTGTGTTCCTGCTTGCCGTGTGCTACATTATTTCTGTGTACCGATTTTAGCTTGTCCCTGACTACTCCCGTTTGCCTGTGACCCTGACATTTGGCCTGTCCCTTGGTTATCCTCATCTGCCTGTTGCCCTGACCTCTGCTTATCCCTCACTTTCTGTGTCCTGAGTGGCTGCTTACTGAGCGTGACCATGGGGACTTCAGGGGCCGCGACCTGGATCCAGTTGCAGCAAAGGCCATCCTCACCACTAGAGGCTCTGGTGAATACCAGCTGGATCTTAGATTGTGCCCCAGTGAACCTCTCCATATCCTCTCTGTGGTCCATCCGCAGCAGTCTGCTATAGGGTTCACTACCTTGTGGTGCACCCATGACTCCACTGTGCACTTGTCATCTGGCCACAGGTGATCTGACAGATAGTTAGACCATCAGTAATTGTGGGATATGACAGCTGCTCTACTTTTACTACAGGCTAGTACACAGAAAAGGGTTACAAACCACCCAGTCATTGATTGATTTGTATATACAGTATAACATGCAATGTCATATAGCAACATTTTTGCAGGGGTAACTGCCGGCAGGAGAAATAAGCAGGGTGCCCTAGGATGATTCCTACTGACCTAAGTATGCCTGCCTGTCAGTTCCTATTATAAAGGAATAATGCACCCAAGAACTACACATCCCAAGAGCCTTTCCCTACATATAGTTTGGGCAGTTAGGCTCTTGGGAATCAAGGCAGTAGCATGGTTTTAATTGAAAATAATCAATGTCTGCATGGATATAGGTGAAATATAGGAGGGATTTTAGTGTATCAGAGGCAGTGTCCTCAGCCTCTTAAGGGTGTTGTAAAAGGAACAAAAAAAATCCTTAAATAGCTTCCCTTACCTTAGTGCAGTCCTCCTTCACTTACCTCATCCTTCGATTTTGCTTTTAAATGTTCTTATTACTTCTGAGAAATCCTCACTTCCTGTTCTTCTGTCTGTAACTCCACACAGTAATGCAAGGCTTTCTCCCTGGTGTGGAGTGTTGTGCTCGCCCCCTCCCTTTGAGGGGGCGATCAGGAGAGTCAGGACGCTCTCTATGTTGCAGATAAAGGAAGGAGCTGTGTGTTAGTGGGCGTCCTGACTCTCCTGTTGTCCAAGGGAGGGGTTGAGCATGACACTCCACACCAGGGAGAAAGCCTCACATTACTGTGTGGAGTTACAGACAGAAGAACAGGAAGTGAGGATTTCTCAGAATAAAGACATTTAAAAGCAAAATGGAAGGACGAGGTAAGTGAAGGAGGACTGCATTAAGGTAAAGGAAGCTATTTAGGGATTTTTTTTTTACCTTTACAACCCCTTTAAAGGAAATTCAGGAGCTCACCAGATTTCTGGCAGGATAAACAAGATTTTTTTTCTGTACTTCTAATGTTCTTTTTTTTTTTTTTCCCCAAAGATACACTTTAGGTATTCACCATATACCAAATTAATTTAAACTTGTCTTTAGACAATAATAATGCGCCAGACCATGTAACAAAATTAGAATGACAAATACTATAAATTAACTAATACATTTTAGACCAGTCCTGTAGGTGGATATGTATTATGTTTGTGACATATATTCTTTGTATCTGTCATGGTAGAACCAAATGAGCAGTAATGGCTTGCAGGAGACAAAGCTAGAGATAAGCCCAGTAGAGAAATTTACTCTCTAATCCACCCACTCTGGAGACACAGGATGGCACATTACACAGGCACACATGACACTGTCATAATAACGCCAGTGCTCCAATCTCAGAAATGTCATACTGGACTTTTCAGTGTTTCCATGACAGCTAGATATGATTGTTTTTGTTGTGTGTTGTATTTTGGTGTGCAAAAAGGAGACATACCTCTGCTTTCCAGGATTAAGAGACAGCTCATCCACCGACTTGTCAAACTCCGTACGCAAATCTCCCAGACAATCATTATCACCGAATGCTCCCCACTCCATATTGATGCACATTCTACCTTCTTCTCCCTCCACCAGATCCACATTCCTCATCTCTTCCATGTAACAGGCATTACTGCCAGTACCTGACATACACAAAGAAAATAAATATTTAAAGAATGGCATTTTATATATAAATTGACAAACTGATTACACATTAATGCTATAAGTTTTTCAGGGAAAAAAATACACCCCTACTACTAACGTCTATTACTAAAACTTCATTTTTGCAGAGAGTAGAAGCCATAAGTTTAAAGAGACCCCATCAACAACTTGAAAAATCGCAGATAAATTCACAGGAAAATACATTTTAAATGCATACCTGTTTTTCCTATCAATAAATACATTGTTCATTTCTATGCAATGTGACTTTGAACTTGCTAAAAAATGTGACTACTTAAAAAAAAAAAAAAAAAAAAATCTATTCCTTAGAATAGTCTGCTACACCCCCCCCCCCCCCCCGTCTTTTTACACAGCACACAGAACAGAGCTGAGGCTGTCAATCTGCTGGAGCTCCCTCCACTGTCACCATTTTCTCTTGGTGTCAGGAAAATTTGTCAGAAATGATGCATGCAGATAGAGGAAAGAAGCAGACAGAAAGGACACTTAGCAATCTTAGTTCAGACAGGTACACACTATAGGGGGATATGCTTCGTTCATATTTCATGTCTGAGGTTTACAACCACTTTACAGCAGAACTAAAGTTTCGCTGTCATAAACTGCAGGTGGCCTCTTTATTGCAGAACAGAGGCTGCACGTTTCTTTTGTTTTTGCCGGCAAATAAAATGAGCTGTGTATGTGCAGCTGAGCTTATGTCACGGGCACGGTCCCTGTGTGATGGGATGACCGACTCCTGCACATGCGCAAGAGTGCTACGATCCATCACCTGTCAGGGAAGACTGGAACCCAACAGAAGATGCCGGTGTCAGTGAGGAACAGGAACCATTGAAGGAAAGTTAAGTTTAGCCCTGCTTTAAAGCGGAGTTCCACCCAAAAATGGAACTTCCGTTTAATCCACTCCCCTCCCCCTTACATGCCAGATTTGGCATGTTATTTTTGGGGGGTGGGGGGGGGAGTGGGGGCTTCAGTAGGAGTGGGACTTCCTGTCCCACTTCCTGCTTCCGCCGAGGGGCTGGTAAGGCGATTAGGCTTAATCGCCTTACTGCAGCCCCTCCCGTAGGCGATCGTCTAGGACACTGACGGGTCCTAGACGATCGCCTGTCCAATCAGCGGCGGGCCGCTTCCCACTGAGCAGGCGACAGGTCTGTCTCTGCACACTGTGCAGGGACCGACCTGTCAGAGCACCCTCTCCCCTATGGGGGATCGGATGACGACCGTCCGTAGAGTCCGTTGTCATCCGAACGACGGATGGAAAAGTAGGGTTTTCCTCCGTCACACTTTGGTGGATCGGATGTCAGCGGGCATGTCACCGCTGACATCCGTGGCTCCATAGAGGAGCATGGAGCGCCCAATCAGGTCCACCTAAAAAAACTGTCAGGCCGACCTAAACGGTCCGCCCATGTAAAAAGGCCAATAGTGTCCAGTTTTGTTGTCCTGCTCTGTAATAAAATCCTACTTGAGGCCCGTATCTAAATGGAAATTATAAAAAAGACCTACAATATTGCAAATGATACAACTGCATGTGTTCACTACAGCATTCCCAGCACAATAATCAGTTCTGTCCGTTACATCCACAGTTCTTCCAGATGGCTTTTGTATTCATAAATGTAGATTTACAACTTACCGACAATCAGTCCCATTTCACAATATGGGTCTTCATAGCCACATGTCATCATGGTGCCCACTGTGTCATTCACAACAGCTACTACATCCAAGTCAAACTCCTGTGGAGAGCAGAGGAAGAATAACAACTAGTCAGGGATTTGAATGGGTACTCTAATTTTTATTAGAGAACCAATTTGATCAAATGCCAGCAAGTATATAGAAAATGTGATTATTAAGACGTATTTGTGATGAAAATATGCAGCTTTTACTTTACTGTTTTTAAATTAAAGGGTTACAACACTTTCCCCTTGAATAAAAGGAGCAACTATTTCACTTTGTATACACTAAATCAAGCTGCCTATATTGAACAGTCACAGCTTTGAAAGTTGGATGAACATTATTTAGATAGTTTGTGTTTGCCAGCCAAATGTATATACAGAATCTGCTACTAATCAGATCTAAATGGTAGGATCCTCACTGCTGTGCAATGCTAGCTCAAGAATTAACACACTATACACACGTCCAAGCAGCAATTGTACAATTTTCAAATTTTTTACAGCCGATCTCGACCTTCTGAAACCAAAATTCCAAAATTTCAAAAAGAGACAAACTACAAAATATTTCTTGCACTGGAGCAGAACAAACAATTTTCGTTTAACCACTTGCCGACCGCCTTATGCATATATACTGCAGCAAGGCGGTTTGGCTGCGCAAACTGACATACCTGTACATCAGTCTGTGCATGTGGTACTGTGGGTGAAAACACCTGTCGCGCACCACGGGAGCCCGCCCACGGGCACAGCAGATTCGATGTCTGCTGGCCACCCACGATCGTGGTTAAGGTATAGATCTATAAATCTAATGTATGCATTTTCTCATGCGATATATCTTTACTTGTATACAATGTATAATGTAAATGACTCTCTCACTTGTTCATTTTTTACCACTGTTAAATGCTTATACTATGACCTCTTCATTAATAAAAATCGTTTGTAAAAAAAACCAATGCGGATCTCTGCTCTGACAGGGGAGGAGAGGGAGATCAGCTGTTCCTAGTGATCAGGAACAACAATCTCTCTACTCCCAGTCAGTCCGTCCCCCTGACAGAAACACCTCCCTAGGGAACACTTAACCCTTTAATCACCCCCTAAGGTTAACCCCTTCCCTGTCTGTGCCAATCCATCAATCGACTTGGATACAACCAGGATTTCTAGCATGTGATTGCCAGTGGCTAATAATAACCACTGTGTTCTCCCAATAGGGATGGCTGTCCCCCCCAACCAGCGCCGCCCAGCTGGAAGAACACTATAGCTCTGTGGAAGGATTTCCCCCCTTTCATCAATGAAAATCACATAATCTATGACCTGCCTAAAACCCCGAATTTGGAATGTATTTAGCTCATTTAGGCTTTAGCATAACTGGTTAACAAAAAATGCTGCTGAGCAATTCCCAGCCTATACTGGGCCTGTACAGTGTTGGCCTTCCTCATTGCTCTAAACCTTCTCATAGAAAGAAAACAAGATCCTTGACCAGTACAGGCCCCACCTCATTATCCTTCGTTCTGCAATAGATGCCCACCCCTAATGAGAGTATACAGAGTAGGCAAATCCTGCCCCAGGATCTACAGGTCTGTTGGTGCTCAGCGGTGCTTTGATGGACACAAAGTATCCAAAAAAAAATAACAGTTTTGCAGCATACTCTTAAATAGCTTCAGGGCAGAAAAATAGATTGACATTACAGCCATCCTTTAAATAATGTTTGTCTTATCAGTAATGCAATGAAAACAGCAAAGGGCATCAACCCATAGAAATACAGAAAGCTGATCATAAATGGTTTGTTTTTTTGTTCAGATTACTCCATCGGCACAAACAAGGTGAATGGAGGAATCCCCTCAACCGGGACATTGTATTCTGACAGCAGGACCTGCTGCTGTCAGAATACATTAATCAGTAGCTGCTGGTGCTAATTGAGGAACATTTTGCAACATGTCCCTTCAACATAAGTTCATTAAATGATCGACCTCTATTGAGCAAGGACTGCAACACACTGACTGAAATGTGGCTGGTCCCCGCAGAACCGAACGAATATCAATCAGTGTAAGGCCAGCTTTAGATTCCAGGTTACTCTAGTAGGACAAGTGAAAGATGATTCCTGATTGGTCACTATGGCTGATACCCTCTGCTTATTAAATAAGCTTATCTGGATGTACAAAATAGTCTGTACTCACTTCTCTTCTGTGGATAGCTTCTTTCAAGAGATTCACAACATCTTCTCCTTCACAGCCAGATGCATTGAAACCTTTTGTCCACTTCAGAAGAATGCCCTATGGAGAAAAAAAGAAATGATGTAGCAATGATAGTGGCACATATCCTTGTTCATTATTGTGTATTCAATAATAAATGTTCTCTGTGGGCTACCTTGATCAAAGCCTGTTGATCAGCAAATCTCTGAATGGAAAAGCAGCCCAGAGGCTGCAGGAGTGCTTGAAGTTGCACTTGAAAACTGACTGAATGCGATTAATTTTTCATGCAAAAGATCTGTTTTAAAAAAAAAAAAAAAGTTGGGGAGCTTTTATCAGCCCTCCAGTAGACCAAAACTGTTTTTCATCAATGAGAAACAGAGGATTGGCAGAGGTCTGGACAAGGTGACCCCACCGTTCAGCACTTATTTGCCTTTATTAAATGCCTTTATTTGGTAAAGACTTTACTACTGTATAAAATGTTTTTTTGTGTTCGATCGGTAGAGGTTGGAGAGAGGAAGGTAGAGGGGAACCAAACGGTCACTTGCCTCCTATCTTTAAAACCCCATAAGTTTCATGGGATAGAGCAAGAAATGTTAAAAAAGTTGCCGGTTTGCACAGTCCAGCTATATCCTGTTGTGCCCCATACACACTATCAGAATTTCCAATGGAAAAAGTCAGACTGAGTTTAGATAGTTTAGATGTCGGAGTTTAGATAGAGAACATTCCGTGGGAATTCCGATGTGATTTTGGTCAGACAAAGTTCCGACTGTGTGTACGGGGCTGTGTGAAACAATGAGCACCACCCTAATCGCTGAGTAATCCCGGAGATCAACCCCCTATCTGTGAGGGACACATTGGGTGGAGTGGAGATCGTGAAAGGGAGAAATTTAACAGCTGAGCCCCGATACACTTGGGGAGTTAATGACTCATCCTTGAGGTGAGCAGATAAAATAGCTGGTGGTGTGCACAAGTAATATGAATTATTGAGAAGCATGTTGATATGATAACACTGGAGCACTACTATCAAGATTTATATTGATTTATGGGACATTATGAATTTTTTATGAATTAGAAATTTACTATGCTACTGTGATGAATGGACACAGGAGTTAACGGCACCAATCGCTCACTGTGTTTATTCAGGACAGGAAGGGGCCAGTAAATGACATTTACTGGGCCTTTTGCCGTTCTCTCCAAGCCGGCAGCACTGCAAGGGGAGGCAGAAGATAATCAGTATCTGCAATAAAACAGTACAGCTCAGCAGATGCCTGGGCCCCCCATTTTGAACTGATGGGGCCTAGGCCCAGTAAAGGAGGGCTGGCTGTACTGCCTTATCAGCGGCCCTGACATCAAGAACCACCTGGGTACAACCAGCTAAACCTTTTTTGCTTTTTCCTGCTGATTTCTCAAAGAAGAACCAATGAATGAATAAAGCCACATGTTTACATGATAGAGAATAATGCTGAGATATTGATGCTTACCGCATCTAGGCTGTTCTGATGACAAGGAAAAGAGAAGGTGAACCCAAGTGGTAGTAACACTCCTTTCATGCCCATGTATTCCAGGAAGTCGGCAATGCAGGCCACAATGTGATCAAACAGCTGCAAAGAATTTCAGGTTTGTCAGTGTGATATCATAAGTTCTGAAATCATTATTATACACATTTCCACAACAATGCCACTACTGTCAGGAATCATTTACAATCAATCAATTCATTCAGTCTGCGGGCTGATTGGAAAAAACAGAACGTATTCCCCCAGCCACACAAGCGAGATGGACGGAGGAATCTTCCCTGCTGTGCCATTGGATTCTGACAACGGGACAACTCCGCTGCAGCCAGAGATCGACAAACGTTTTCCAACATCATTCAGCAGAAGTCAATCATTAAAGTGGAGGTTCCGCTAATTATTATTTTTTTTTTACAAGCCAGCAGCTACAAATATTGCAGCTGCTGACTATAAAAAAAACGGACACTTACCTGTCCAGCAAGCCCACGATGTCGTCACCCGAGGACGAGCAATCGCTTGTCTCTCGGCTGCCCCCACCGCCATCCTCGGTTAGTGAAGCGTTGTGTCTTCACTGCCCGGTTCCCTACTGTGCATGCGTGAGTAGCGAGCCGCAGCATCACTGGTCCCCGCTCTTTTCCGGGAACAGTGCATTTCTCAGAAGACAGTGTGGGCTGCGAGTAGGGGCGCGGCTGCAAATACCTGTCTTAGACATGCACTCCAATGCCACATACACACGATCGGAAATTCCGACTAGAAAAGTCAGATGTGAGCTTTTGATCGAAAATTCAGACCATGTGTATGCTCCGATCGTCTATATGAGATTTCGAACCCGCAAAAAAACACGCATGCTCAGAATCGAGCAGAACAGTCGAACTGGCTATTGAACTTAATTTTTCTCGGCTCGTCGTACGTGTTGTACGTCACCCGTTGTTAACGTTCGCAATTTCCGACAACATTTGTGCGACGATGTGTATGCAAGACAAGTTTGAACCAACATCCGTCGGGGAAAAAATCCATGGTTTTGTTGTCAGAATGTCTGACCGTCTGTACGCCACACTAGAGGAAAAGCAACTTGCACAAAAAAGGTGACACACCAATCTTATGAAAAATTTACCAAAATACAGTGCAACATTCAAAGAATGGGTAAAGATACTCAAAAGGTGCGACCCTTTGACCTGTTTGTGCATTATAGGTCATCATTTTATTAATGCACCTTATTCAGCACTAGCACTTCAATAATAATTTTTGTCATCATATTTTTGCATTTAGCACCGTATGAATTGATGTATTTTAACTATTTATTCTTTTGAGTAGTTTTACCCATTGTTTGAACCAGGGACGGACTGACCATTGAGGTGCTCGGGCACTGCCCAAGGGCCCCATGCCACTAGGGGGCCCCATCAGGGTTTCCAGGCTCAGTAAAACCAGGGACAGTATGTAAAAATCATTTTTTTTTTACATCTGTCCCTGATATGTCTGAAACCGACATGCTTTTGATGTGAAAATCCCAAGATTTTAGCTGCCCCACCTCTGCACTGCCTCCTGGCGTGGTGACCATCTGTAAGCCCAGGGGCCCCATAATCTTCTATTGCCCGGGGGCCCCATGAGTTGTCAGTCCGCCCCTGGTTTGAACGCTGCATTTTATTTTGGTTTATGAATCAAAATGTGTCCGTTCCCTGCTGAACTGGGCAAATTTTAATTGGTCTATGGCCAGCTTGAGCTCTGCTGTACTTGGGATTGTAAGAGGCCGATACCAGGACAAATTCTGATATTTACATAAAAAAGTATATATTTATTATGTTTATAAAAAGAAGAATACTGTAAAAACATAAAAATAAATCATAAATACATATTTATGTATCAAATAAATACAGAGCTCCAGTAATCTTATATATCTGTTCAGCTTTAAAAACATTTGAACATTTTTCAACCAACCAGAGGAGGTGAACAAACTGTTCCAATCATTTATATAAATCTCACCTCCTCTCCAGTGCCCTGCATGGCATCCTGGGGAATGGTGTAGATCTTGTTGTGCATTTCCACTCCGCGTCTCATTCCATTACGAACACGCACCAGGAGTACCCGGAAATTAGTGCCCCCGAGATCCAATGCCAGGAAGTCCCCCTTCTCTGCACAAAATGGAATATTGTATCATTACATCTTACATGCCACATTGGCTATTGTATTGCTGTGTATTGAGCAATTTATATGACTTTGTGATAAAGAACGATCCAAAAATCCTGACTGACTTGTCATTGGATATAACTAAATTCACCACAATGGTCATTGCCATTGAAATAAAAGTTAAAGCAATCACTGATCATTAGAATTCCGTTTAAAAAAAATAATGGCATCTCGGGCTACAAAATGAATTTCATGAGAATGGAGTTTGAGAAATACCGTATTTATCGGCGTATAACATGCACCCTTTCTACCTGAAAATAGGGGGAAAAAATCACGGGTGCGTGTTATACGCCGATAGCGTACCTCGGAGAAGGAGGGGGACGAGCGTAGCCGGAATCACAGACGGCATGTCCCGGCTCTGACATCACACACACGATGGCGGAGGCGGGACTGTATGTGACTGCCGACTGAGAGCCGAGTACTGTAATAAGAAAATGACAGCTCAGTGATTTTGGCGGCGCTCGTCACCCTCCTGAATTCCTGCACTGCATGAGAGATGGCAAGGCTGCAGATAGGCATCAGGCTGCATTGGATGGGGGCAGATCAGGCTGCAGATGGGCACAGAGGCTGCATTGAAGCTGCAGATGGGGATTAGGCTGCAGATGGGCACAGAGGCTGCATTGGATGGATGCAGATGAGGCTGCAGATGGGCACAGAGGCTGCAGATGGACACAGAGGCTGCAGATGGACACAGAGGCTGCAGATGGACACAGAGGCTGCAGATGGACACAGAGGCTGCAGATGGACACAGAGGCTGCAGATGGACACAGAGGCTGCAGATGGACACAGAGGCTGCAGATGGACACAGAGGCTGCAGATGGACACTAATCAGGCTGCATTGATTGGCACTGACCATTATTTTGCTTCAAAGTGATTTCCTGAAATTTTCCTCTTAAATTGGCGTGCGTGTTATAGGCCGATAAATACGGTACTTATTTAGGCCCATTTTAGACAGCGCAGAATCCATCAAGCGGATCTGTCTGCTCACCCGGGGATCTCTGCTGTTCTCTATAGGGAGGTGGGATGGAAACAAAAGGCCTACCTGTTTCCATCTGACTGTCATCTCATCCGATCCGCCAGGTGGATGGGGAACTGTTCTCCAATAATTTGTTTTTAGCAGATTAGACTGAATGCCAGCGGACACATATCCATTGACATCTGCCGCTCCATAGAGAATGGGTGGTCCTATCAGGTCCGCCCTAAAAACGGACAGGTGGTCCCGGATCGGTCCGCTGGTGTGAAAAGGGCCTTATTCTGAAACTGAATCGAAAATCACAAAGATTATTATCTTCCCTTGCAGGCTATTTTCTCTAAACTATGAATACCACCCATGTAATGGAGATTAAGAAAGAAGGACGTGTTGTCCAAATTAGGAGAACAACCTAGATGACAACCATGACTTCTCTATTGATACAGTGGAGAAAAGAGTGTAGCTACCCTAGGACAATTACCAGGTAAAAAAAAAAAAAAAAAGAACGAACGCAGCCATCATATCCAAGGACTCGAGGGCTGAAATATATCAAATGTTTGGTCTACAGTTAACATACACTTTGTTAGTGGAAATCTTACCTGTTCCATCGGGGGTAGAGCGCACATATGTGGGTAGCATCTTCACTGTGGCCTCATCATGACTTGTCTTTTTCAGGCCTCTATCCATTTCCACTCTCATGAGTCTCTTGATCTCTAGAAGTTGCTTAGTGCTCAGGTTCAGAGATTCGAGAGTCTTCTCGCGCTCGTGACGCTGGTCGGCCAATCGGTATGCTACAGCTGTCACCATGGCTGCGCCTTTACCACTGCCATCCTCCGAACGGATGAACCGGACATCGCAGTCCGGCACAAGTCGGCGAACAGTCTTCTGAAGAAGCCGGGCAAAGCTGCAGATAGTAACAATAAGAATGTAGACTTAGCCTGGTGTGCACTATGGAAGGTTTACAAACAGGCCCTAGGCTCCCTACTGAATTGCTAAAAATAAAAAGCAAATGATAAAAAGTATGTTGGAAATAGTACCACTAATAGAAGATCTAGAATTTTTAGTGCTGTAATGTGTGTATAAAGAAAACTAGAGATGAGAATGACATATAATCTATACCAACGCCAAACAGCCAATCAGGTATGTCTAATATTGAAGGGATACAAACATCCCCTACATTTGATGGCCCTGGAGAACCATTGGAAAATCAGCAACACACAGATATTTCCTAAAAACAGATCCAAAAAGCTAAAATAAGCATATCAGATGTATGCAGTGGGTATAAAATCTATCGCAACTTGCAGAGCTGGAACTGACCATGCTTGCAGGATTAGTCCACGATGGCCTCATCTGCTATATATTATATTGGAACAAGGGCATCTAAATGATACTTGATTACTCCCCTCCAGGGTTGGTTGTCAACTATATTCCCCCTGGCCAAGGCCAGTGTGTCATCCCATAAAATCTATCCCTGTCTGTTGCCTTTCTACATATTTAAGCTTTTGCGTTCACACACATTCCCCTGGTATATACCTAGCTTAGTCATCTCTCCACACTTACATTCCACCAGTACGTATCTAGCTTTAAGATGTCTTCACACTTACTGGGGATGATTTTTGTACACAGATCCATCCACGCCCACAGTTGATTTCAGCCGTTCCACACCCTTGTTCTCACGAATACGCCTCAGAACTGCAGAAAGTGTGGCTGCACATAAATGGGCGGATCTGGTAGACACAATTTGGCAAATTCGGTGAGTTGCTACACAGTCCTCATGTGAAGGTTCCAGTCCCAGTTTGCTCAGTAATGCATGTGCCGTTTTGATCCCTTCCTTATCTCTGTAAAAGCAGAAGGAGACAATGATGCAAGTCCATATTACATCCGGAGAACAGTGACCTGCTACCCCAAACACAGAACCAATATACTTCAAAGGCAAGTAGCTTAAAGCGTTTGTTAACCCCAAAAAAAAAAATTATGAATCCTGCTCCTTTAAAGCATGTTACACGACACAGTGCTTGTCCTGTGTCATTTGGCCCCCTGTAACACCTAAAAAACCTGTCTGATCCTGACAGTTTCTCCCCACCCCTCTGTAAACTGATCACAGTGTATCGTGACTGCTGAGCCCTGACACCGTGGTCAGTTTACGTGCCTCTGTCATCAGCAGCCTGCTATCTGCTCTCCTCCCCCCTCTCCTCTGTCTGTGTGAGCCCTCCTTCCTGCTGCTCTCATAACACTAACCTATATACACCATTAACACTGCCTCCTATTGCAGTGTCCCTCTCTATGAATGATTTATAAATATAAATGCTGTAAATACCTCATTTTAAGGGGTTGTAAAGGTAAAAATAAAATAAAAATCCTGGTGTGGAGAAAGCCGGGGGAGGGGACGAGCAGGAGGGTCAGGACGCTCTCTTCTTTGCAGATAGAGAAAGGAGCTGTGTGTTAGTGGGCTTCCTGACTATCCTGCTCGCCCCCTCAAGAGGCTTTCTCCACACCAGGGAGAAAGCCTTGCATTACTGTGTGGAGACAGAAGAACAGGAAGTGAGGATTTCTCAGAAGAAATAAAGAACATTTAAAAGCAAAATCGAAGGATGGAGGTAAGTGAAGGAAAACTGCGCTAAAGTAAAAGGAAGCCATTTTGGGATTTTTTTTTTACCTTTACAACCCCTTTAAGAGCCAAGATTGCGATTACATGACCAGCCAGCTCTCTCCTCCTCCCCTCCAGACTGACATCAGCAGAGGAATCTCAGCCCCGCCCACTGCATCTCTCAGAGGAGGAAAGGAGAAAGCTGGCCAGTCATGTGATCGCAATTTCTGCAGTAAAATTCGGTATTTGCAGCATTTATTTTTATAAATCACACACAAGGGGGATACTACAATAGGAGGTGGTGCTGATGGTGTATACAGGTTAGAGTGGCTTAACAACCTATTTAATGATGGAAACACTTTTAAAATAGAGTGAAAGGACTAGAAACGAACAACAGTTTTATGTTTGTGAAAAGGTTTATTGTTTCATTACTAATAGACACGTTGGAGTTGATTTACTACAACTGGAGAGTGCAAAATCTGGTGCAGCTCTGCATATAAACCAATTAGCTTTTAACTTCAGCTTGCCCAATTAAGCTTTGACAAAAAACCTGGAAGCTGATTGGTTTCTATGCAGAGCTGCACCAGATTTTGCATATCAACCCCATTGAGTTGGTTCTGTTAAAAAGTCAAATGCCTGCATGGGTTTCCTCCGAGTACTCCGGTTTCCTCCCACCCTCCAAAAACATGCTGGTAGGTTAATTGGCTCCCGTCTAAATTTGCCCTAGTATGTGTATGTAGGAATGTGAGTTAGGGACCTTAGATTGTAAGCTCCTTGAGGGCAGGGACTGATGTGAATGTATATGTAATGTAAATTGATGCTGCTATACAAGTACCTGTAATAAATAATAAATAAATGCATTTTGATGATCTTACTTTTCAATTTCTGATACATAGCGTGTCTCAAAGTGTCCAGTGGTCAACAGATCGGCGGTGATTCTTCCACCAAACAGCAGATCCTCCTTGGCCATCTTGACTAGAATGAGCCTCACCAGCTCTCCCATGTACATCCCACTGATCATCTTCTCAAACCTAAAAAGAGAAGAAGGAGATCTAACTGTCAGCACCGCGCATTTCTCTGAGATCCAACGCAGCTACATGGTCCTGGTGCAAAGAGAATTTATGTGTAGTATTATACAATAACCACATGTCACCCACCCACAGTCTAATTTATACTAATGAAATATGACTTCTGATTGATTGCCCCTCATGACAGCAAAACCAATAAGTCATGCTGTTGAATATTACACTTTAGTGTTACCTCAGTAATACTAGGATAGCTTAATAATGCCCGGTACACACGATCTGATTATCGGGCGAATGATCGTTCATTTTTTTTTTGCATGCCAATCTCACGTCAAATCTGATGACTTTACTTAAGTCACAAAAATTCTCGCACGACAGAATAAAAATTCTGAAGTGATGTTGTAATGTTGATATGACAATGTACGAAACGTCCGATAGAACAATATTGGATGAACTGTCCTGATCGGCTCTCGAAAGCTCTGTACCAACGATCCGATTATCGTACGATCGATTAGAATGCAGCATTTTTCGTACGATTTTTGGATCGTGTGTACGGGGCTTAACACTATAGCAGAGTATCCAAGTAAATATTTTTACAATACAGTAAATGATCTTCTACATTGTAACATCTTGTCGCTTGCCAAAGCCCATGTGTCAGCTCTGCAAAGCTGTCAAACTTCATATGGTGTAATAACACAATGTGGCCACTGGGTGGCAATCTTGCAATTGTGACATGAATCATGATTACTATTACATTTGCTAGATAAAATCATAAAATGACCATATGGTAATGTGCATTACATTATAAACCTCAATATTTATTTTTCTTGAATAATGCATTTACATTTCTTCGCTGTTTTAATGGCATCCATTGCTTTCTGTTTGCATTTACCGTCCATCAATAATTTAAGGTGGGAGACACTTCGGCCCGGATTCACAAAGCACTTGCGCCGTCGTATCTGTGCGCCGGACCCACAAACTGAGATACGCCTAAAAACAGACTTGATCCCACCGACGTAACTTGCCTACGCCCGCGTAGAGTGGGTGCATATTTACGCTGGACGCATGTGCCGCTCCCATTGATTTTCTATTCAAATATGCAAATGAGGGAGATACGGCGATTCACGAACGTACTTGCGCCCGGCGCATTATATACGTGGTTTGCGTACGTTTTACGTCCGGCGTAAAGTTATTACCCATAGATGAGGTGCAACCCATGCAAAGGTATGGACCAGGGAACACAAGCCTACGTATTGTACGTCTGAATATGGGCCGACGTGGGTCTGGCTGGGCGTAGGTTACGTTAACGGCGTACAGAGTGATCCAGCGTATCTTAGGCAGTTGTTCCGACGTGGTTGTGTGCACGGGGATACGTCCACGTCTCGACGCATGCGCAGTTCGTTTTAAGTATTTGTCTGGCGCCCGGCCCATCATTTGCATGGAGTCACGCTTCATTAGCATGGATCACACCCACTTCCACCTACGCCGGCTTACACCTACAAAATATACGCCACGCTGGTGCAACGTTGAGAGCATTTGCTTTGTGAATTCCATGCTTGCCTCTCTGCGCTGCGTAGCGTAAAAGAGATACGCTACGGTGGCATAAATGTGCGCCAATGTCTGTGAATCCGGGCCTTTGATTTTATTTTATTTCAGGGATGGTAAGTATGAACTGGTCCTGGACTTACAGTATATACAGATACATAAACAATGTAAGATACTTACATCTGCTTTCCAGGATTAAGAGATCCCATGTCAATCTCTCTGTCAAATTCAGTTCTAATGTCATCCAATATTCCATCATCTCCAAATGCCCCCCACTCCATGTTCACACACATGCGCCCCTCGTCACCTTCCACCAGATCGAAGTGACGCATATCTTCCATGTAGCAGGCATTGGTTCCAGTACCTGTGAAAAATGCACTTATGAATACAGGTCCAAGCAGACGTGAGGGTTGCTGATAGGAGGAGCATGCATGTATATTGTGTAAAAAAAAAAAGTATATATATATATATATATATATATATATATATATATATATATACACACACACACACGTGCTAAAAGCAATAATAATCACCTCCTTACCTATAATAAGTCCAATCTCACAGTTGTGGTCATCAAATCCACAGGTCATCATTGTCCCCACTGTGTCATTTACCACTGCTACAATATCAATGTCAAAATCCTGTACAAGTATTAAGAAAAAAAAAAATGAATGTTTAATGTCACTTTTAAAGCAGCAATGAAAAAAGGTTAAACTGCATCTGTAGTGTAGTCATTATACAATGTGAATGTGGAACGTTCACTTTAACCACTTCAGCCCCCTTTCTGACCAGGCCCTTTTTTTGCGATTTGGTACTGTGTTATTTTAACTGACAATTGCGTGGCTGTGCGACATTGTACCTAAACAAAAATGTATACCCTCTTTTCCCCACAAATAGAGATTTTTTTTGGTGGCATTTGATCACCTCTGCGGTTTTTTTTTCTTTTGTTTTTGGCGCTAGAAACAAAAAAAAAAAAAAAAAGGCAGATAATTTAGAAAAAAAAAAACAATCAGGATTAACAGGACTTATGTCTTTTTTCAACCTGACTAACTATGTAACATCAGGGGCAATCAAAGGATTAACTGTGTCTAGCTGGTGCTTGTGCTAGGGGGAGGCATGGATGGGTGTCCTTGCTTTGCAGAGATACAGGATCCATGTCTTCTGTACTGACAGAACAGCGATGTGCCTTGTTTACAGATTGCCATTCTCGCTCAGTACCAAAGCATCAGAAGTTGCCAGCGGACATCGAGTCCTTGTACCCGCTGCGTATAGCCACAGAGGTAGCAAGCCGCCGGCTGCGCGCCCCAGACCCAGAAGTGCAAGATCTTATACTAGGTACGTGATCCTTTAAAGCAGAGCCGCCCTGCCGCGGTATATGTACGTTATACAGTCGACAAGTGATTAAAGAGTAAATCCTAAAAATTGCCCATCTAGGTGTAGAGTGGCAACCTCAGCCTGGACTCCAACCAGGCCACACCCCAATGCGCTTCACTCTGAGTCTTAGTCATTTATCCCCTAAAGCTCCGGGGGCGGAGTGAAACGCATGGCGGGCGATGCCTTGTTGGAGTCCAGGTTGAGGTTGCCACTCTACTTACTGCTCCAGTACACCTAGATGTGCGACTTTTAGGGGCCAGCCCATTGTTCTTTGAAGCGTTATAGGAACCAGGATGGGTTCCATTCCCTGTAAGCACTGCAGGAGCATTTACATTTACTACATATCCCTTTACCACTGATCCTGAGTGGTAAAATCACATTCCCTAGGTCATAAAGAGGCAATCCCCTCTAGGTAATCAATGTACATTGCAGGTATTTTATCAGACTTTGTTGCAGATTCCTACTGGTTTCTGGTCTGAAGAAAACAGCAGATTGTTCTACTTTGAATATTTTAAATGGGGGTGACTCATTAATTAGCTGACACACTTGCAGTGTTCCAATGAGGAAAGTTGCAGTGTCTGCATCAATTTAGAAGTTTTAACCCTTTGGGAGTATCACACCAAAAATTGCATTTTTGTTTTAGAGGATGTACATGAACTTTAATGGCATCCCAGTCTTAGTCTGTAGGGTTCAATATTGAGTTGGCCCACCCTTTGTAGCTATACCAGCTTCAACTCTTCTGGGAAGGCTGTCCACAAGGTTTAGGAGTGTGTCTATGGGTATGTTTGACCATTCTTCCAGAAGCACATTTGTGAGGTCAGGCACGGATTTTGGAGGAGAATGTTTGCTTGCTTTCATTCATTCGGGAGTCAAGACACAGACACAGTCCTTCACTGCCTCTGTGCATATGACACTATGAGATTGATTTACTAAAGCTGGACAGCTCTGCATAATAACCAACCAATCAGCTTCCAGGTTTTATTGTCAAAGCTTAAAATGAGCAAGGTGAAGTTAGAAGCCGATTGGCTGCTATGCACAGCTGCACCAGATTTTTCACTCTAGTTTTAGTAAATCAACCACTAAGTGTGAACGGAGCGGCAGCTGCCTGCTGATGCTGGGACTTGGTTGCTTGCTGCAGAGAGAAGAGAGCAGGAACAGCAGTGGCTGGGCACCCTAGGCGGCTGCCTAGTTTGCCTAGTGGTAGCACCGGCCCTGAAAGGAAGGCGTCCACATACTTTTAATATAGCGTACAGTTTTTAATAATTAATAGATTGAGGGCAGGTAAGCCTGGAAGGCGCACCAATAGCACAATGGTAGAAAAGGTGACCAGTGCGCACCCCCCTTCACCAAATATCATATGCACACAACAATTTCTGCCAAAACATTCCCAAGGATCCAGTATACTTGATATAAGAGAAACAAATTACAAGCAAACAGAGTAATAAAGAACTCACCCCACGTTTCTCAATTGCCTTCCGTATAAGGGTTACCACGTCTTTTCCTTCCACGCCGCAGGCCTTAAACCCTTTGGTCCAATTTACCAGAATGCTCTAGAAACAGAGACAGAACAATTACAGATCATGTACAGCTATACCAACAATCATCTTCATCTGGCCAAACATTAATGAATCAAAGAATAAAAACTTCATTGCCATGTCTACTTTTTCGTCAGGATATGTCCTTATTAAGATACTGTGTGTGTAATATATATATATATATATATATATATATATATATATTCGAGTATAAGCCGAGGCACCTAATTTTACCACAAAAAAATGGGAAAGGGTATTGACTCGAGTATAAACCTAGGGTGTCCATCTGCATGCCTCGCTGTGTCCATGCCTCACGGTGCCCATGACTAGACTGACGTTTAACATAGGAGTCTATGGACACTTTGCACACTTGTAGAGGAAGAGTAGGGTTACATGTGTGCCAAGTTCCGGGTCCAGGGGACCTACGATCATCCGGTACCGGGTCCCCAAAGTCACCGGAGAAATTACCGGTTAACATGGGAGTCTATGGAAGGGGTGCCTGGCTTTGAAAAACCAGTGCTCCCGGACAACAACCTTTGCACACTTGTAGAGGGGGCTACATGTGTGCCAGGTTTGGGGTCCAGTGGACCTATGGCCGGCCAGTCCCCAAACTGCGGGAGATCAGGCACAAAAAGGCGACTCGAGTATAAGCTGAGGGGGGCCTTTTCAGCAAATGTGCTGAAAAACTCGGCTTATACGGTTATACCTAAATAGCTGGAACTATCCGAAATGTAAATGCCTGTTATTTTTCCGTATTTCTTTTACACATTTTATGGCAGAACTGGAGGTAAAAACCTCATTGTGAACAGTATATTATGATGACGCAAGAAACTCTGGTGTGCCCAGGTTGATTTAGGGTCGACCTCCACAAGGTCACATCCTAAAACGAGAAGCATATATATATATAGCAGGCTTGTAATTAGGAAATGTGTAGCCAGGGAAATGTATATGGAGAGGGCTCCCTGTACATATGATATGTGATTTTCTAAATACTTGAGATACATTTGAGGTCACAGTAAAAAGAACGTGCAATCAGCAAAGCGTAAGATTACTGAAGTTTCTATCTGTCATCGCACCTTTACTGACGCAGACCGATTACAGAAGATAATGTACTGGCAGACAGCCATCCACTAAGTAAACTGCACCCTATCCTTACTTAAACATAGAGGAACCGGTTTATTGGGAAACGAGGCACTCTTTCTTGCCTGAGTGTACTTGTATGTAAAATCTACACCGACCTAAAATCTGAACAGCATCTAGATAATGGCCACATCATTACAGGCTTATTAGCTACAAATTAGGGCAGCCATAATTGTCAGCGAGCACCTTCAGCCCTCCAAAACTGCGTTGTTTCCAGCACCTGCACAACGAAAGCTTATGTTGGAGCATATTCATTCATATTCATTTATTTATTAAGCCTCGTACATAGGATCGGACTTCCAGCTGACTTTTCCCGTGGATTTTGGCCCCGAGGGTGTTGGTCGTGAACTTGTTCTGCATACACACGGCACAACATTTTCAGCCAACATTCACCAAACCACAAGGTTTTTCAGCTCTTTACCGCCACCCTTTCGGCAACTTCTGCCATTGTTGGCTGATGTTTAACATTGGTTCTGAGCATGCGTGTTTGTACATTGGATTTTAGTTGGACCAACTTGCGTACACGCGATCGGATAAACCGACCTAACAGATTTATTGCCCAACAGTTGGTGAGCATGAACAGACACATTTTGTTGTCGTTAATTCAGCCAACAATTGTCTGATGGAACATACACACGGTCGGATTATCAGATTGTCCATCAGACAATTATGGCTATAAAGTTGGATCTTGTGTGTGAGGCTTTATATGTATTTATATAAAGTCTCGTACACACAATCCAACTTTATGGCCATAATTGTCTGACAGACGTGTTGGGTTGTAAAATCTGACCGTGTGTATGCTCCATCAGACAATTGTTGGCTGAATTAACGACAACAAAAGTTGGCTCTTCATGCTCAACAATTGTTGGCCAATAAATCTGTTATATCGGTTTATCAGATTGTGTGTATGCAAGTTGGTCTAACTAAAATCAGATGTACAAACACCCATACTCAGAACCATGTTAAACATCGGCCAACAATAGCAGAAGTTGCCCAAAGGGTGGTGGTAAAGAGCTGAAAAATCACGTGGTTTGGTGAATGTTGGCTGAAAAGGTTGTGCCGTGTGCATGCAGAACAAGTTCACAGCCAACGCCCTTCGGACCAAAATCCACTGAAAAGTTGGTCGGAAGTCCGATCGTGTGTACGAGGCTTTAGATCCCTAGATCACATTCATACATACAAGAGCCAATTTAGACAGGAGCCATTTAACCTCCCAGCATGTTTTTAAAGTTTGTGAGGAAACCCAGTTGAAATTTAACATCTTCACTGCATTCGATCACTACTCTGGAAGGGCACAGGCATAAATAAATATGTCCAAAACTTTGGGGTCTAATTATAAAAGACCTACTGTGGATTTGGCCAGTCATCAAGAGTAAATCCAGTAATCTACCGAATAGGTTTAGTTCATGTGATCATCAGCTCCATCCAGTGGCCATAATGTGGTACTCATCTAATTGAGACATTTTGGGCAAAATACTGCATTATGGGCACTAGATGGGGCTGGTGATCATAGAAATAAACATATTAGGCAAATCATGGGAATTATTTGTGATGGCTGGGTGAATGCTTGAGATGTTCATATAGCAATTTAAAAAATAAATAAACCGCAAAGTATTTGATCTGCGCTCAAGAAGTTTTAAGCCCCTTCTCAATCATAGAACATACTGATTTTAAACTGAAACTTTAGATAAAATTGATACTTTAATTGTAGTTTTGCAGGGCAAGGAACCTGCATTACTAGCATGCTGGTGACAAAGAAGCCCTGTTGGAGTCATTTATTATGCTCAAGTGACAATATGGGTTCACATGAAATACCCAATCAGATAATGGGAGTAGTAAAAAAAAAAAAAAAAAAAAGGCCTCCAGCACACAATTACATGTTTGAAGAGAATACAGGTTCCCTTTCCTTCATTCACTAAACCAGCCCAAGTGTTCCCAGATAACACTATAACGGAGCAACGGGTGTGTCTTTCTACTGGGCCAGGCACACCCATGGCTCCGTTATAGAGTGTTATCTGGGAACACTGTAGTAGTGTAGGACTTATTTCCACTCACCTCATCTAGTTTAGTCTGGTGGCAGGGAAATGAGAAGGTGAATCCCAGAGGAAGCTTCTTGTCTTTAATATTTAGTTTCTCCATGAAGTTGGCCAGACATTCAGCAATGTGGTCAAACAACTGCAATACATAAACATGCATGTAATAAGAAGGAAAACTCTTGCGACCTCTTGTAATAAGCCATTTGAGGAGATGGAAATTACAGTTTGAGTTGTCCCGATGTCAGCAGAAAGTTCAAGTACAGCATAACATTTGTGACGGGTCACGATTATCCATTTGCAATAAAAAAAAAAAAAAACACTAGTTACAGCGTTTGTGGAATAAACTGCTACTGGCAACCAGGAACCCAAGGACCTAGATTGTAAGCTATTGTATGTATCACAAATGTGGGGTCTTCTCAGCATTTCCATTATCCCAAGGCAGTATGGGACCATTTGTGTCTACACTTATTTCTCCACAGCATCCATGGAGGAAGCCATGTTTGCCGTACAGCCTGGACGCCAGAGATGTCTGCCTTTGTTCATGTCATCTGCATTTAAGCTTTCTCAAACATGTTTGTTCATTCTGATATTTTCTCTTTCTTTAAATACTATAAATGGTGTTTTCCCGACTATTTTGGTATTTGATCTTTTTTGCCACCTATCAGTGCTACCTTCCTTACTTCAATATAACCTATGGTTATGATTGCACCTTTAGATTAAAACGTAACTCAGATTTTGTAGAGTAAAAAATTGTTTCCCCCCTGGGGGATCGATGTACGTTGCAAGGATTATAACAAATGTGTTGCAGATTCCTACCCTTTGTTATTCTGAAGAAATCCCTGTGTGTTTCTCTGTGCATAGTGGGTCTAATGGCAGTGGTTTCATAATTATCAGTTAGCTGTGGCAGCTGCAGAGCACTAATGAGGAAAGCTGCTGGGCCTGCAACCCTTTAGATGTGTTCCTATTGGGAGTATCTAACTAAAAATGTAGTTTTCCAAGCAGGGGGTGCCTGAAATCTGACTTGTATCTTAAACAGACTTCTGGGAAAATCAGTGAGCCAATCACACAAGCAGGAAATTATGTGTACAGAACAACGCCAGGTAGCCATATTGCTTCACTTTATTTATAGAAAATTACATCGGCTGCAGATTGAAAAGGAAAGGTCATTTCTAAGAACATTCAATTACAATATGACTCGTGTCACAAATGTACACACTATTATTTTTTCTTTATTTTTTTTTTTTTTCCCTACGAAAGTGGAGTTACCCTTTAAGTTATTCCACTAAAGCCCTGTACACACGATCGGATATCTGATGGAATCGAATCAAATGTATTTTTTTGGCAGATATCCAATGAAGCTGACTTTTATCAGTCTTGCCTACACACCATCAGTCAAAAATCCAACCGTGTCAAAACGCGGTGACGTACAACACTACGACGAGCCGGAAAAAAAATGAAGTTCGATGATTCCGAGCATGTGTCGACTTGATTCTGAGCATGCATGGATTTTTTTCGATGGAGTTCCACACAGACGATCAGATTTTTCTAGAGGTTTTTTATCCATAGGAAAAATTTAAAACATGTTCTATTTTTTTTTTTCACAGATGGAAAAAAGACCGATGGTGCCCACACACGGTCGGTTTGTCCGATGAAAACAGTCCATCAGTCTGTTTTCATCATACAAACAGATCGTGTGTACACGGCTTTAGAGTTCACATACACTACTTTCTATGCCCTTTTAATGGCATTGGTGGGGTAATTACTGTTGGGCTATACAGAGGAGAAATGTACTATAACCGATAAGGCCCACACACGATCGGTTTGTCTGATGAAAACAGTCCATCGGTCTGTTTTTATCGGACAAACCGGTCGTGTGTACATGGCTTAAGTGTTCATACGACTTGTTTATCTGACTTGACTTTCTTCAATTTGTATTTTCCACAATATGGACATTTGTATGTGGATTATTTATATGCTTTTGTTTCTAAAAAATAAAAATAAAAATTCTACTGTTAAAAAAAAAATCTATTTTGTAAATTGAATTTCATATTTAATTGTCCTTTAAAATGTATTTACCTAAAGCACTTTATTATTAGCGCACAAAGCTACCTCAAGAGGTTTTCAGTGTTTCTTTAATTAAAAGTAAATAACTCAATACGTTTTATACCAAGAAACAATCAGTGCAATAATGAATACATCAATTCTAATTCCCATATCGTATTAAACATGATTTAATAGGGATAATAACTCTACAATATTTGCGTGTGGCAAGGTTTTTTTTTATACAGCAGCCCTTTGCCAGACTGTAATATTGGAAGACTGGCTCAGTCATTTCAGGCTGATGGCTTCTTTTTTTTTTTACATTGTTTTCTTTGCCAAGCTCCTGACAAAACATGTCACAGCTAATCAGGGCATTAAAGATGGCAGGAGCTGAGCAGAGTGAAGCCGGATTGTGTAAGTTATTGTAGTGGAGCGGTCGTGTTGAAATTCCTGAAATCACTCATTGGCAGGAAAATTACCCTTGTGTGCCGGGGGGGGGGGGGCTGCCCATGCAGGAAATGCTGAGGAGGGCACATTCTGTAGGCTGACCACATTGTGCATGACTTCCAGGCGACTGCACCTGTATTAATGCTCCTATTACACAAGACCCAATAGGAGGTGAGCCGCCGGGGACACAACTGGAATTCAGACACTTAAGACACTTGGCGCCTGTGTTGACAGAGTTTTGATCACTACAAGTCTATGACAATGCAAAACCTGCTTGCTGAAAGTCAAACAGGTCAGCGTGTCAAATGTACCAATGAATTCTTAGAGATGGTCTCAAACTGATGCCATGGGCACAAGCCCAATGCCCACTGACACAGGCCCTACCAGACTTATTCCATAATACAGTGGAACCTCGGTTTAAGAGTAGCTTGGTTTGAGAGTGTTTTGATTTGCAGGCAACTTTTTTTTTTTTATTCTGACTCGGTTTGCGAGCGTTGACTCGCAAGACGAGCAGAATTCAAGCTAAATAGGCCTGCAGTACCTCATTTGGCCTGAGGTACAGGGGTCGCAGAAGCGGAGCAGAGCCAAAAATAGGCCTGCAGCACCTCATTTAGCCTGAGGTATGGGGGCGCAGGAGACGAGAAAAGCAGAACATTGGCCTGCAGTACCTCATTTGGCCTGAGGTACAGGGGCGCAAGAAACGAGCCGAAGCGTCGTATGGCATTTTCGGTGCTGTGGCGCCCCCCCTCCCCCCCACCTCTGGCCGCATTCGGTATTGCATCCCTTTGAAGTTAGTTCTGCATTAATTATTTTCGTTTCCAATGGGAAAAACTCCTGGGAGCGGATTATGCTCGTAATCCAAAATTCAACTGTATACAGAATTCTTAAAATATGAGTTTTTTTTTTTCTTTTCAGTTCATAGGGTAGATACTTACATTGAATGATAAGTGTCCCTTGTGCTCGTGACTAGTCTCTTAGTTGAAATCTGCCCCCCCATACCCCTGCAGTGGTCATTTCCCAGTGCTGTGGTGGTTAATACAAGCTGCTGGACCCGTCATAGGCACTCATCAAAAATGCCCACCCTTTCCACCTCCCTCTTCCATTCACAGAAGCTGCACTATAGCTTCCCACTAGAAAAAGTGCTCTATGAATGGAGGACGTAGACCTTTCATTCACCCGCCTGTCCTTCATTCCAATGCCCTTCGGACCGAAATCCACGGAAAAGTCAGATGGAAGTCCGATCGTGTGTATTAGGCTTAATTTTAGTTGTGGCACCCTTTAAAATGGGGGTCAGAAACCAGATCGTGGTCTGGGCTTGCTGACCCACCATCCCAGAGCATCAGAGTGCAATGCAAAGAGATTAGTTGTAAAGTTGGACCTGTAGTAAGGAGCAAGAGCCGCATAAGCCGATGCCTTATCTGTAGTGCTGGCTCCTGTCCTATGTGGAGTGATACCAACTGCACTCCATCTCTTATCCCAGCCTAACGGTCTCCAGAGCGGTGCCAGCAGAAGAAAAGAAGAGATCTTCAGGTTATTGTGAAGCAATACACTGGGCATAATAGCATAGGGCTGCTTTCACACCGATGTGCTGCAGTTTACCCACACCACGGGTGCAGGGCAGTGCAACTATAGCTTTCCTGTGGGTATACTGCACTTAGCCATAGACTTCTATAAGATCCTGCAGGTTTTGTGCACTTTCTGAAAGTGCACCAAACTCCTGAATGCATGAGTTGTGGTGCGCTTTTAGAACATGCAATATTTTGCCTCCTTACCATCTGATTTAAACTCATGATTGCTACAAAATTAGAGGTTTAAATCAGGTGTAAGGAGGTGACATTGTGCCCGGTGACAGAGGAGCAACTAGATGCTTCAAGTCCCAGATACAAAAAAACATGGCGGAATGCCAGGGCCCCGTCACAAGTGCAACTGTTGCAGCCCTGGTAGTTCCGCCACTGCCTGGTGATCTTTGACTTCTCCCTCTTTTAGGTTGCCTACCCCTGCTTTAAAAGTATGCAAAATGAGGAACTCCAGTCTAAAAAAGGTATGTAGGTAAATAAAGTGTGACCAAAAAGGTAAAACATCTGGACACAAACCCTCAGAGAATGGTATAAAGGACCTGATACAAACTAGCAGGAAGTCTGTGTATGTAATTACAGAGAATACTTCAGAGAATCCCAGCTTATGGTCTCACCTGTTTCCCGCTTCCCCTCATCAGATCCTCAGGGATGGCATAAATCTGATTCTCCATCTCTACTTTTTTTGTGCCATTATCTGAAACTTTCACCCGTAAGACACGAAAGTTGGTTCCTCCCAGATCCAGTGCCAGGAAATCTCCAGTTTCTGTGGAAAAGTAAGAAATGTATGCATTAGATGTAAACCCCTGATAAAGCATAGCAGAGTTACAACCCCTGCCAGTTCTGTTTACCATTCGGGAAATTTCCCTTCGCTTCCTGTAAAGCAAAGGCAACAGGAAGTTAGAGTGAATCTCATTAAGTGACAGGAATTCCCCCTTATGCCTCGTACGCATGACCGGTTTTCCTGGCAGGAAAACTGCCATGAGAGCTTTTAGCCAGGAGTCCCGGCCATGTGTATGCTCCATCGCAGTTTTCCCCAAAGGAAAACCACCGGGAATCCCGACAAAAAAAAAAAAAGAACAAGTTCTCTTTTTTTTCCCCACCGGGATTCCCGGCGGTTTTTAAGCCGCCAATTTCCCTATGGGGAAAACCTGCGGTGAAGCATACACATGGCTGGGTTTCTCGACCAAAGCCCTCATGGCAATTTTCCTGTTAGGAAACACGGCCGTGTGTAGGGGGAAAAAAAGCTACCGAGCAGGTTCTCGGTTTTCCCGGCAGACTTTTTACCACCAGGAAAACCCATCGTGTGTACTAGGCATTAGGCCCCTTTCACAGGTTTTTAGGCAGACCCGATCAGATCCCTTCATTCTCCACTATGGACCGGCGGGTGTAAATGGACTTGCCTACATACAATCCGGTCCAGTAAAAAAACAAACAGAAGGGGATCCATCCCCCTCCATCTAGGCTGATCAGATCGGAAAGGGCAGTTGGGTATAAATGGACAGGCGGGAATCCACTGCCCATAGAGCAGCGGACAGATCTAAACGGTGTCCAGCAATCGTCCCTGAAACAGGGACGACAACTCAAAAAAATTGGAATTTCCCCATATAACAAGCACATGGACAGATGGGAAAGATGAATATTCCCACTGGATATAAAATCACAATCACTGAAAATGTAAAGCTGAACTCCAGGAAAAGCAAATATTGTCGAAATACGAGAGTCATGTGCATTCTTCCTTGAATCTTAGTGTACATTGTATATTTCCCACAGATCTGTATGACACTTTGCCTCTGTGCAGGAACTTCCTGTAATAGACCGATCACTGCTGCTCTCTCTTGTGCAGGGTGACTGGTCTCGTCTCCGCCCCTCCTGTCATTTTCTATAAGCAGCCTGTAGTGGGTGGCCCTGCTGGGCCCCTCCCATCGCTCTGCTCCCTAAAATACAACACAGTGATGATGTCACTGCTACTTTTACAACATAATTCCTTGGTTTGCAAAAATATTTGGTGCACACAGTGCATTTATAACCTTTGTGGCAATTGAGGACATTTTTGGTGCCCAGAGTTCAGCTTTAATTATGTTATATAATATGGTAGTACATTAATCTATTCCAGTTGTCTTGCTATGCCAAGTGGAATCCTGACACTCAATCTGAGTGGCTTGGTACTGTCTAGGATGTGAGACCTGGAATAACCTCTCTCAGCACTCTATTGCAGGCAATGATTCTGCCGTGCTGGCTCCAGAGCGAGGGATTACACTGCCCAGAACCATTGTGTTTATATAATGGAGGAGGCCATATAAATCAAAGATAGCCGGGCGTGTTTAACCCCACCAAAGTCAGGAAGCTGGATCCGCACAGTATTGTTGTATAGACCTCTATCATTGTAAATAATACAATTCCCTGGAATGATGGAAAACACATGTTATCTAGGAATATCTCTATAGAGACTCCACTTGTAAATAGCCCCTCATCTGAATATTCAACTTTTTGCTTTGACCTTTGGGGATTTTATGGGTAAAGCCTAAGGGTAAGGTGACTAGATTTTTAAAATTAAATCCGGGGACATATTTTTTCTTTACTAGTAATGGCAACAATTAGCGACTCTCTGCCCGTCGCCGCCGCCTCACAGCCTCTCAAATCTCACTCTCAGGGCCAGGCTACTACTGGATGGGGAGCGGAGGAAGATCACTCCGCCAGGGAAGGCAAGGAGATGGGCAGGTGGCTGGCTAGGATTTGAGCCAAGGCAGAAGAACATGCAAGCGAAGCTGAATGAGCATGCGCCCCAAAATGAAGAAATATTCCCCCCGCTCCGACCAGCACATGATCATCCGAAAAGGGCACAGATAATGGGAAAAATACACCCCCCTATGCTAGTAGGCACGCCGGAGCGGGGGTGTGTAATTCTAATTTTTTTATTTTAATTCTGCACTGACTTTATTTGAAATTGCCCCTGCCCCCTATTAAATTCAATCTGGGGACAAAACAGGGGACAGACTTGGTCCGGGGACAGTGTCCTCAATCAGGGGACTGTCCCCTGAAACTGGGGATGTCTGGTCACCCTACTAAGGGCCCTTTCACACGGGTGGACGAACGGTCCGTTTTTTACAAGTCTGTTTACGGACTTGTAATGCTTCCCTATGGGATTGCGGACGTTAGCGGATGAGTATCCGCTAACGTCCGTAAACATCCGCCTCCGCAAAGATCTGCTTTTTCAGACGGAAGAAAACCCTATTTTTCTTCCGTCTGGCGGAACGGATCGGATGAATACAGACACACGGTGTCCGTATTCATCCGATTTCTCCATAGGGGAGAGCGGAGGAAAGACAGGGCGGTCCTTGCAGTGTATGGGGACCGCCCTGTCAGCCGACGGATCAGCGGGGATTAACGGAGGAATCCCCGCTGAGCAAACGGGCTAACGGAGCGGATCAATACGAATCCGCTCCATGTGAAAGAGCCCTTATATAGTATTTTATAATTCAGTTGTAAAATTCATTGGGGGTTATTTACGAAAGGCAAATCCACTTTGCACTACAAGTGCAAACTACAAGTGAAAAGTGCAGTCGCTGTAAATCTGAGGGGGTAGATCTGAAATGAGGGGAAGCTCTGCTGATTTTATCATCCAATCATGTGCAAGCTAAAAAAATTGTTTTTTTATTTTCCTTGCATGTCCCCCTCGGATCTACAGTGACTGCACTTCCAAGTGCACTTTCAACCACTGCACAGAGCAGGTACGTATAACATGCAAAAATAAAACAAAAATAACAAAACACACACACACACACACACACACACACTCAAGATTGTCTGTACCTTCACTTTAAGTGGTAAGGGTTAGGCAATTTATCTCTGCATTCTCCTGCCTCCCCCTTGCACATCGTGTGTGTAATCACAGCCACAAATGTCTAAACACCACCCGCCACCACACATATTTCATCTTTTTTGCACTCCTTGCAATCTTGCCCACTTAATTTCTCAACTTCCCTGTTGGTCAACTCATGTTTCTGTTTACCCAGATATTTACAGAGCCAGAGCCAGAGCTTTTTTTCTCAGAAAATAGGTGCAGGAACTCAACCATGACCCGTTCAGATTTCACAAACAGTAGAAGGGTCTTAAAGGGGCATTAAATAACAGAATTGCATTACATACAGAGTGCAGAGTTCAGGGGGTTACAAAGCAGTCACTTGTAAACACAGAAACCAGACTTCTGTGTTCACAATCACTTGTGGTGAGCGGGCACCAAAGGGTCTGAGCCAGAGGTGGTGGAACTGAGTTCCCCCAAGTTCCCCCAGAAAAAAAGCCCTGGCCAGAGCCATCATTTATTATAAAAACAAAGTCAGAGTCTACAGAAATACAGTAAAACCTTGGTTTGAGAGTTTTGCAAAACAAGCAACATTTATCAATAATTCTTGACTTGATATACAAGCGATGTCTTAATATACAAGTATTGTCATGTCACAAATGAGTATAAAAGAGAAGAGAGGTTCTTCTCCAAGTGTAGCAGCATGGTTACATTTCATGAAGGTACAACATTTAGAAATATATTGCTACACTAAGGCCGCGTACACACGACCAGTCAAAACCGATGAAAACGTACTGAAGGTCCATTTCATCAGTCCAAACCGATCGTGTGTAGGCCCCATCGGTCAGTTATCCTTCGGTCAAAAAAAAATAGAACTTGCTTTAAAATTGAACCGATGGACGGCTGACCGATAGGTCAAAACCGATGGTTAGTATGCAAAAGCATCGGTTAAAAAGCTGCGCATGCTCAGAATCAAGTCGACGCATGCTTGGAAGCATTGAACTTTGTTTTTTTCAGCACGTCGTTGTGTTTTACATCACCGCGTTCTGACACGATCGGATCATTAAAGCAGATCTCCACCCTAAAGTATAGTTCCGCTGATCGGAACCCTCCCCCCCTCCGGTGTCACATTTGACACCTTTCAGGGGGGTGCAGATACCTGTCTAAAGACAGGTATTTGCACCCACTTCCGGCCCGCAGTCTCGGGCAAAAGATGGGTTTTTCCCGTTGTGTGCTGGGATCTCTCGGCTCCCAGCACACAGCGGGAGCCAATCGGCGGGCACAGCGCGACTCACGCATGCGCCGTAGGGAACTGGCCAGTGAAGCTGGCGTGCTTCACTTCCTGGTTCCCTCACCGAAGATGGCGGTGGGGGCAGCCGAGAGATCGCTGGTCCTCTGCTGCGGACGCCACTGGACTCCAGGACAGGTAAGTGTGCTAATATTAAAAGTCAGCAGCTGCAGTATTTGTAGCTGCTGGCTTTTAATATTTTTTTTTTAAGGGGCCATCCACTTTAACCGATGGTGTGTAGGCACATCAGTCCATCAGTCAGCTTCATCGGTTAACCGACGACAACGGTCCTTCAGACCGTTCTCATCGGATGGATGGTTTGTGTGTACGCGGCCTTAGAGGTGCCTCTCTTCTCTTTTATACTCTGTAGCTCCTTCTGGATTTTGTTTCTAATCCCTTTGTGGATGGACATTTTATGGTTACCCAACCTATCACATTGCAATAATGTTTTTATATGGACTATAAACTGAAGGACTTATGAATAAATGGTTGTGGAACTAATCATTTGAGTTTCCATTATTTCTTATGGGGAAATTTGCTTTAATATACAAGTGCTTTGAATTATAAGCTTGTTTCTGAAACAAATTATGTTCTCAATCCAAGGTTTTAATGTATTAATTTCCATAGACACGAGTGCCATTTTGAATAAGGTTAATTCCTAATAAAACAGTGTTTGTGCCTGAAAACCAGTGGTATAAAGGTACCCATGTAGGGGGTGATGAGCAGATTAACAGATACCAGTGGAAGGTGAGACTTCCACCCTTCCTCAAACCAGTTGGGACCCATTACACTTTGGCCTGTGACTTGGCCAACCAGTAAAGCAGCCTACATACAATACTCCCAAGAGATTTTTCTTACAATGAGAAAGATTACTAGACAGAGGAAATATCTGAGATTACAGAGGATTCTGATGGTTAGAAGAGCTTATTACTGTCTCTTAATGCTCTTCACAACCTGGTCCTCGCCCCATAATGACATCAGGAACTGAGCCACGTATGGCTACCTTCAGTAATCCATAAGATTGGATGCACCCGCCCGATATCCTGGTCTTTATACTCGAGCTCTCAACACAAGCACTGAAGTCTCTGGATTCATGTAACTGCCAGACAAACAGTATTTTGTCATGGTTCACAGTTACAATACATGAACAGATCTCTTCTACAATGTGGCTCTAAGGCTTGCTCTGACGTGCGGCAGCCCAGTCCTCACCTCCTAAAAGCGATCCACTGCATTTGACAGTGAGGCGGTGATAGGCCATCTCCTCATCACCCGTTTTAACCCAAAAATTATGGAAACGCCACAATGCAATTGCATGCAATGCAAGATGGTTGCGCCACAGCCGCATTAACTTGAATGTGTTGTCCCAATCCTGCGGCAGTACTGCCGCCAAACATTACCAATTAAGCGCAAGGAGCCATGCCGCAGCTGTGTGCATTGCACATATTTGTGGCACGACCCCATATACTTGAGTGGGTCGTGTTTGGAGATAGTACAGCCTCCCAAAAGCGATACACACTTTCATTTTGTCATGCCATGTTTAGAGCCCTGTACAGCTGAATGCCCTTCTTTAGTTGGGTAGTTGGCGAGGTGGTGAAACAACGGCTTCCCATATAAACGAGCCCTAAGGCAGGCTATAGCTGATACCACGGGTTAAAGGGGTCATGGGGAGCCATCCCAGCCACTGGCAATAGTTGCATGTAAAAATCCAACATGCTGGTTGCACCAAAGTCGATCGATGGATAGACTTGGGTACAACTAGCCTGCCCATAGATTGGGCCAAGATTCCAACAATCTATGGCCAACTTAAGGGGACATAAAAAGCCTCAACATTTAAAGTTGTGATAAAGAGTTTTACATGGTTTTCATCTTCTGGCCACCTGGACATCTGTGGCTACATTCAGCAAGGGCACTGCAGGGGAAGGTGGTGAAGGGGGTAGGGGTACTGAGAGGAATCTCAAAGCAAAATTATTGTTAAAGTGGTAATAAAGTCTAAACTTTTTTTTTTTTACTTGAATGTATTCTCCATCTATGGATGCACACAGCCCAACTCTGGACCCAACAGAACCATGCATGTACAGGTGCCTCCTTAGCACCTGGCTTGCTACAGGACCCGAAGGAGGGACGAGCCGACAGTACCAGTGAGGGACTGCCAAAGGAGTAGAAACTTGATTGTTCTGTGTAATATCCTTGCACAGAGCAGGTTTTACTTTTTTTTTTTTTTGTTAAAACCGTGAATTTTGGTCCGAAGGGAGTTGGCCTTGAACTTGGTATGCATACAGACGGCACAACATTTTCAGCCAACAGAACCTAAATATGTGGTTTTTCTTCTCTTTAGTGCCACCCTTTGGGCAATTTCTGCTAATGTTGTCTTAATGTTTAGCATTGGTTCTGAGCATGCGTGCTTGTACTTTGGATTTTAGTCCGTTGGACTTGCGCACGCACGATCGGATAATCCAACGTAGCGCATTTATTGTCAGACAAATGGTGAGCATGAACAGCCAACATTTGATGTCGTAAATTCCACCAATAATTGTCTGATGGACAATACACATGGTCGGATTATCCGACACAACACATCCATCAGACAATTGTTGTCGTAAAATCCGATCGTGTGTACGGGTCTTAACACTTCAAGAACATAAAACCATCCTTTACTATTGCCGTTTTGTACCATTAAAAAGTAATTCTGCATATGAAGGCGACCCCATGCTGGCTCCAAAAGGTGATTCTAGGAGTCGTTTTTATTAAAATGATCACATAACACAATTGGCCAAGCTTGCAGAAAATAGGCATCGCTACTCGGAATTTGTCTGGGGCAGTGTAATGTCTTAAAACAACATGTACAAAATCAACCTAATGTTCTTGTTACCATGTAAGCAGTCACTGTAGCATCCAATGAGATCCTCCTATCATCCTCTAGACTAGAGCAGACTAGCAAATAAAAGCAGAGATTTGATAGGCTAGACTGTGTAATACTACCAGCATCCTTCAGTATACTCCAAAGTCACTTGCAATGACACCCTGAAGAGATGCCTGTGTTAAGCAATTAGAAAATAAACTTCGACCCCATCCCTGATTACTCCACTTCCTATTAGTAAGTAAGTGACGAGTAATGATCCATGTTATTGCTGCTGTAGAATCTGGAGTAATCTGGAGAGAGTGTGTAATCTGCTGATGCAATGCTTCTGTAAGGAATTCTATACTAGATAACCAGTTATGACCATTACTAGAGGCCATTCATAGGAAGTCATGTCTAGTAGCTACTTTATTGGAAAGTAGGTTAAAAGTAACAATTAAATGTAAAACATATGCAGAGCCAACATACAGCTGGTGTGCAGAGGTGGCCCCTACCGTCTACGCTGCCTTCATTAGACAGAGAGAACACATCTGGGTAATAATATTCTATTGGATTCAGTACAGCAAGGAACATAGTTAGGATTTGGACAGGAATCTGCTTAGTCATTCCAGATAACACAATATGCAATGCATACTAGCACTGTTCAAAATTGGTGCAACTCTGACTTTGTGCTGCCGCAGCGATTTGAAAAAGTAGTTCTTGCACTACTTTGGTGCAATTTTTCACCCAGAGTCACACTGACATGCGGCTTTGAAATCGTGAGATTTCTGATAAAGTCGCCCAATTTCACAGCCGCAGTCAATGTGAACGAGGCTTAAATGTAGAAGGAATAATCTTGCATTTTCAGATCAGCGGACCCTACTCTCATGGACTCCAGGGATGGGGTAACCCCTCTAAATGCTCAGAGTAGTGGTAAAACGCTGTGGTTGAGCCATGTTTTACTGCCCCCAATTGTTTCACCTTTAGCTGCAGAGGCGGCAGCAGCATGGTGTGTACATGCAGCAGCTGATCCTTGAGTCCGGGCTGCCCTTTTACATCCCAGATATCCCCCCCCAACATTCTGACCCCTCTACACCCTAGCGATCCCCTACCTACTTGATTTATGTTTACCTGCACTCAGGGGCGGACTGACCATTGAGACACTTGGGCACTGCCCGAGTGCCCCATGCCACTAGGGGGCCCCATCAGGGATGCCAGGCTCAGTAAAACCAGGAACAATATGTAAAAATCTGTTTTGTTTTTTTTACATCTGTCCCTGATATGTCTGAAACCGACATGCTTTTGATGTGAAAATCCTGAGATTTTAGCTGCCCTGCCTTTGCACTGCCTCCTGGCATGGTGGCCATCTGTAAGCCCGGGGGCCCCATAACCTTCTATTGCCCAGGGGCCCCATGAGTTGTCAGTCCGCCCCTGCCTGCACTGTCTCCATTGTAGGGGCCCCAGAGCATTACTTTGCCAAGGGGCCCATGATGCTATGAATACAGCCCTGTGTTCATGCCATAATGCTTTTCCTGTGGCAGAAATTATACCCCTTGTTGCTTTTGGTATAATGCCCGCTGAGCAAGACCTATTCAAGTGAATGCTCTACAGCCCTGTGCAATGCACACAGCTGCAGCATGCTAGTGTGGGCTTCAAAGGGTGAAGCGGGTAGTGACCGCCTCACCACCTGTCAAATGCTCTCAAAAGAGCAATCTGAATGTGGATCGCTCTTCAGAGACCAAAGCAAGTGTAAACGAGCCATTAAATTCCCAAATCTGCCTCCAAGAATCTCATCCCTCCTCCCACAGGGATAGTCTCACTTCTGTGGTTGGATTCTCTGTAACAAGATGAATGGGAATTGTAGCAGGAAGGGAAATAGGAATGTTTGAATAGTTTTCATTTATTGTAGCAGAATTGTGTATAATATAAACCTAACATTTAACATTGCCTCCGTCTTGATGTCCATGAAATGTGCAGGTATTGTTTGGGCAAACGTGCTGTATATATATATATATATATATATATATATATATATATATATATATATATATATATATATATATATATATATATATATATATATATATATATATATATATTCTATGAAAAAATATTCTATTTCTTTTATTTTTTTTTTTTCTCTCTTCCTCTTTCCCATGTTTTTGATATAGGCTGGTTCGGCTTTCATTGTAACTAGTTTATTTGTTTCCGCCATATGCAGCCTACTGTTGTATACATCTATTATAAAACTTCAATAAAAAGCAATTTACAAAAAAAATAAAAAAAATTAAGTATAATAAAAAACGCCTTTTTTACTCCATAAAAGAGACACAATGTAGTCACAGTATGTAAATCACGTAATATGAGGCCATGACATTTGATTTTTCCTCTTCCCTGTATGGAAAGGTATCAGAGAACCTGGTGACCTTGCAGTGACGTCATTGTCCCCATGATGGACCCACGCCTCATTTTTACGTCAGGAGTGGCTTTCTTTCCGCAGTTGCTGCTACATTGCAAGAGTCTATGTTTAATCAGAGGGTGTCTGCAGCAACCCAACACAAAGGCCCGCTCCCTTTTCTCTGTACACACAGCTGTAGAAAGAAAACCTCCTGATTAAACAAAGGCTCACATGTAGCAATTATGTGCCAAGTATGCAGCGCCACAGCTGTGCTGTCCTCTGAGCTGGTGAGCAAGGGCGTGCAACGGGAAGATTCTACCCACTTCTCTAATGATCAGCCTATACATAGGTTATACCGTACATAGGAGGGAAGTCACCTAGAGTTCAATAAGTCAAAATAAGGTTCCGCCTAGGGAGCCAAAAATTCTGGCTGTATGCAGGGCTGGTGCAAGAGCTACAATGGAATTACCGTAGATCAAAGCATATTCATATGTTAGAATGGCCCAGTCAAAGTCCAAGCCAAAAACCCTAAAAAAAATAAAAATTATATGAAATCAATGCAGCCACCACATCTAAGGACTGGTAAGCTGCGCATGCGCGGCCAATTATGGACATTTCCAACATTTTCCAAGGTTCCGTCTGGCCGCGAATGCACAGAACGGCAGAGGGTCCCCGCAGCCCCCGGTTTGTAAGCAGGAGTGGTTCGTAAGTCGGGGACCCCCTGTATATTTTTTTTTTTTTTAGCAGACACCCTAGGGAATAAAATGGCGGTCATTGCAACTTTTTATCTCGCACGCTATTTGCACAATAATTTTTCAAGCGCTTTTTTTTTTTTAACGGTTTCATGTATTAAAAAATAACAAAACCGTAAAGTATTATTAAAAACGTTCCCTCCCTCCCCCTCCTACCTATTCTGCACACCCGATATAAAACATGTTTTGCACTTACTTTTTTTTAATCAGCTCCAGTCACGTGACCCTGCAGTTCTGGCTTCCTTGTGTAAGGCTCAGTTCACCCCCATGCAGTTTGCATTTGATCCGTTTTGGCAGTGTGTTTTTACGGTGCATTTTTGCACACGCGTTTCTGATGCATTTTTTGCACTTTGACGTGTTTTGCATTTTTTATGCTTTTTTCTGGTCAATTTGTTTTTGAGTAAAATAAAAAACAAAATTGGGTAGCAGCTCTGACATTGGGGAAACAAGCCCTGATTGTTTACCAAGATGGCTGCCGCCACACAGACACAGTGCAGAACAAGGCATTGAAAGTCAGTAACAAGGCCTACAGACAATACTGGTGACAACTCCTTTGCATTTGGCTTTTTAGATACAGTGTCCACCGTTCAGGTCCTTATGGATCTCCTCAGTCAGATTATAATGTTTGTGGACAGCCTAATGCCTCGTACACACGGTCGGTTTTCCCGGAGGTTAAAAGTCCGCTGGGAAAACCAAGGGGAAACCCGAGAACCTGCTCGGCTGCTTTTCGAAATTACACACAGGAAAACCGTCCGTGTGTATGCTCCACCGCAGTGTTTCCCATAGGAAAACTGCCGAGCAAAAGAAATGCAGATGCCGCGTACACACGAACGTTTTTTCATGGAGAAAAAATTCGATTTTTTAAATTGGTCGTAAAAAACGGTCGTGTGTAGGCTCCAGAGCATTTTTCGCGACGCGCATGCTCAGAAGCAAGTTATGAGAAGGGAAATTTGCATAATCAACCCAAAGGGTGGCGCCATTAGAATGGAACTTCCCCTTTATAGTTGTGTTGTACGTGTTGTACGTCACCGCGCTTTGCGCAAGCATTTTTTATCACAATCGTGTGTATGCAAGGCAGGCTTAAAAGGAATCACGTTGAAAAAAAAACTTTTTTTCCCCCATGACATGAATAACCGTCGTGTGTACACAGCATGAGAATCGCCACGGGTACAAGTTCTCATTTTTTTTGCTTGCAGTTTTCCTGTCGGGAAAACTGATTGTGTGTACGAGGCATTAGGCCTCATACACAGGGGTCGAATGTTGGGAGATATCGGACGGTTCAATAAAAACCGACATTCGGCCTGTGGGTATGTCACGTCGGATGAGCATGCTGGAAAACCAGCAGCCAACTGACTCCCTCCCAATGGCGGGGGACGACCCCCCCTTACACTCATGTAAATTGCTCCGATACACACCCTATATAAGGGGCACAATGTGGTAGAAGTTTTCCTTAGCACTGTTAGCACGTTGTCTCACCACAAAGACATGTTTAGAGAAGCGTCTGCCCAAAGACCTCCCTGTTCTTGCGTAACCATGACAGATGCTAGAATTCCAGACTTGGGCAGGTCTGCTGCTTATTTGTGCATTATAATTAATAAACATTTAGACATTTATCTGTAGTGCTTACGGCCCTGAAGACACTATGATTTTAGCTAGGAGCTTAAACGTTAAATGTTTGATGTGTTGCAATAAAATACAAGTTTTTACAGATTTTGCTCGTTACTACCTGTATGGAAAAAATAAATAAAAAATCTAGCAACAGATTCCTACAATCGCACCAAGTTCATATACTGGCGTGTACATAAAATGGCACAAGAATGTGGGTGTCCATATGCGACTGTACTAGAGACTGTAAGCTCCACAGGGACATCTTTATTCTCCAATACACTGTGTAATGCGTTTGTGATATGTAATATCTATTCTATTTATTCATTAGAAAAGAATAAATCATCATCTACTAAAGCCTCATGCACACCTCTGAATGCGGCTCCATAGGCACCACCACTTAGCCTTTCTTGCTGGCCTGCACATTTGGTTACGTTTACATTTCTGTGTGTAAAATATTTTTTGATAAACATTGTACGAGCCAATCATATTATTACGTAATCTGATGTATTAAAATGTATTTAATTTTGTATTTTTTTCCCTCTTTTTCTTAGTTTCTAGGTATGTAGGATTGTTTCCATTGTTTTAACCCCTGATGAAGACTTTGTATAAGTTGAAACGCGCCAGTAGATTTGGTGGCTTTGCAATTTATTTTAAAACTTTCATACAAAATGTATTTCTGCTTCCAGCCTATTCCAGCAGAAAACAAAAACAAAAAGAAAACCCCCTGGGGAAAAAACAAAAGGTGTCCCCCGGAAAAAGAGACGCCAAGGGTGTAAAATGTTATAGATTAGGACGTGAACTGTATATGAGGTATAGCCGCGTGCATTAGCGTGTCAGCAACAATTCAAGCACTAGATCTCTTCTGTAAATCTAAACTGGTAACCTGTAAAAAAAAAATCAAAGCGTTGCCTATAGAGATGTTTATGTACCAAAGTTTGGCGCCATTCCATGAGTGTGTGCAATTCTAAAGCGTGACATGTTAGGTATCTATTTACTCGGTGTAAGAAATTCATATTTTAGAAAAACATTGGGCTAACTTTACAGTCTGTTTTGTTATCTTTTTAATTCATGAAATAATTTTTTCCCCCCAAAAAAACACGTTTGAAAAATTATTGCGCAAATACCGTGCAAGATAAAACGTTGCAATGACCGTTGTTTTATTCCCTAGGGTGTCTGCTAAAAAAATTATATATATATATATATATATATATATAATATGTTTGGGGGTTCTGCGCAATTTTCGAGCAAAAAAAAGATGCCGATTTATACATGTAGGGGAGAAAAGCCTGGTATTGAAGTGGTTAACATTAAAAGGCTGGAACTCCGCATAAGGTTGGACCTGGATTTGAGTGGCTATGTCCACTATATTTAAGAGATATATAGTAATATACAGTTAAGTGACTCTAGGTCACATTTATTCCTACCTGTTCCATTAGGTGTGGATCGCACAAAGGTTGGCAACATCTTCACACAGGCAGTGGGGTTGGTTTCCACCCCAAGTCCCTTCTCCATTTCTTTGTAGAACCTGTTGGATATATCCAGGAGTGTCTCATCGGACAGGCGCATGTGATAGAGGTATTTGTCCACCTGCAGAGAGACAACAAAAATCACAATTCTAAGCATGGGATATTGTAAGGCATGCAAAGGATCCCTGTCATACTATACTCACCCTCATTAATTATATGGTGGGTTTGTTTTATTAATGTAAACCTATGATCTCTAATGATTTTACACAGTGGATGATATTCACCCAGTACTGCTGCTTTTAACAGGTTTGGGCAACAATTGATGTCAATATTTTCCAATATAAGTAGAACCAATGGACATTACATCTTTGTAATCTATCAGCAGAAAGAGTAAGTTCCTTAGGCTGGCTGTTTTAGGCTCCGATTACACCTAATACCAATGTGGCTTCCAGCAGGGGTCCTGTGCATCCTGGTTGACCGTTTCAGAATAATTGGCTGAATTCAGACCTAAAGTGGACCAAAAGACGCACAGGGCTCCTGTGCAAATTTGCACTGAAGCCTCATTAGAGATATGTGAACCGGCTCCAGAGAGCCCTTCACATTCTCCTGCTATTGCGAATTGGATGGGGAGGAACCCCATCCAATTCGCAATAGTGTGAACCTGGCCTTAGGTTATTGCTATGGTAGCCATATAAGGTGTAAATTGCTCTCATCCAGCCCAGAGGCACCCTAAAAACCTGAACAGTGACAGCATCTGATAGAGCCCCTCAAGGCTCAATCTTTAAGCAGGAATTGGCCCACACGGCCATTGCTGCCATAACAGAGTGGATGGAGGAATTTCGATTATCGACTATTATATTCAGGCAGCTACGGCACCCTAAAAACCCAAACAGTGACAGCAGCTGATAGCAGAGCCCCTCAAGGCTCAATCTTTATTCAGCAGCAATTGGCCCACACTATTAGCATGGAAAGGGACTCAAGTGATTCATGTATGGCTACCATAACAGAATAGATGGAAGACTCTCCATTACTGCCTATTATATTCAGACAGCAACGGCACCCTAAAAACCTAAACAGTGACAGCATCTGATAGCAGAGGCCCTTGTTGCTTGATATTTATTCAGCAGAAATTGGCCCACACTGTTAGCATGGATAGGGGACACTCAACCGATTCACATATGGCTACTATAACAGAGTGGATGGAAGACTCTCCATTACTGCCTATTATATTCAGACAGCTGCGACACCCTAAAAACCTGAACAGTGACAGCAGCTGCTAGCAGAGCCCCTGTGGCTTGATCTTTATTCAACAGGAATTGCCTCACACTGTTAAAATTTAAGGGGGACTCAACCGATTCACGTATGGCCACCAAGAGTGGATAGAAGAATCTCCATTACCGACTGTTATATTCATTTAGCTGCAGCACTGTAAAAACTCGAACAGTGACATCATCTGATAGAGCCCCTCATGGCTTGATTTATGTTCTGCAGGAATCAACCTACGTTGTTAGCATGGATAGGAGGCATGTACAGCTACCACAACAGAGTGGATGAATAAATCTCCACTTGAGACTATAATATTCATACAGCAACGATACCCAAAAAACCTGAACAGTGAATGGATCTGATAAGCAGGGCCTCCAATAGCTCAATTTGTGTTCAGTAAGAATCAACCCATCCTGTAAACATGGATGGAGAACTCGATTGATCCATTGATGACTACCATAACAGAGTGGATGGGGGAATCTGTACTGCTTCTGTATTCATCAAACTTTTGAAAGCTATATTTATTTTCTATTACATGAGCAGTTTATAAAAGCTACATATTGCATTAACACATACCGTATATACTCGAGTATAAGCCAAGTTTTTCAGCACATTTTTTTTGTGCTGAAAATGCCCCCTCGGCTTATACTCAAGTCACCTTTTTGCACCTGATCTCCCGGACTTTGGGAACCCGGTACAGGCCGGCCTTAGGTCCCCTGGGCCCCAAACTTGACACACATATAGCCCTATTCCTCTACAAGTGTGCAAAGGTTGTCGGCTGGGGGGCACCGATTTTTCAAAGCCGGGCACCCCATCTATAGACTCCCATGTTAAACATCAGTCTAGTCATGGAGACAGTGAGGCATGGGCACCGTGAGGCATGCAGATGGATACCCTAGGCTTATACTCGAGTCAATACGTTTTCCCCTTTAGTGGTAAAAATAGGTGCCTTGGCTTATATTCGGGTCGGCTTATACGGTAACTATGCATTTATAATTTAGTGGTATAACTACACTATTCAAAAAAAAAATTCATATACGTTGTCAAATACAGACAGTATCTTTTGCCTTTTTCCTTGTCAAGGATGTTACCAAATCACTGCCTTCCACCCAGACATTAAATAGTCCTCCTAAACCAATATGAAAACTTTATGTTTCACAATTATTTAATTGAAAGGTGTATTCCGCCTTTGTGTTAAATAGCATAGACTGTACAGTGTACTCTATAAAATGATAAATATATGGTATTAACTGGCTGATGGAAAAGAAGTCGTGTAAATTAAGAAAGGTTGTGTAAGTTATCGCACATTGCACCAAATGAAGTCAGCTCTATAGAAGAGGATGTGTGCGCCTCTCAATGTCACATGCTCTGCTTTCATAATGTCTTGGTTGGACTGGGGCTGCTGTCGCTGAGCTTGGGATTAGTGTGAGTCAGCTTCCTCCACCCTCAGAGTCTGGTTTCATCTCTAAGAAACGTCAAGGGGGGGCCAGGGAACTTCTCAAACAACTTCTCGGAAACCGGAGGCGTGTTAGACGTGAAGAGCTGCTCTCTGTAAAGGTTTAGAAACGACTATATGAATGTCGCTCCAAACTTTATTCCCTGTACACACGGCCGATTTCCTGACATGCCAAAACCTGATGTTTTTCACCCGACGCGATTCCTCTCAAGCCTGCCTTGCATACACACGTTCAGTCAAAAAAAACGGTCGACCAAAGTGCGGTGACGTACAACACGTACGACGGCACTATAAAGGGGACGTTCCATTCAAATGGTGCCACCTTTTGAGCTGCTTTTGCTGATCCTCGTGTTAGTAAAAGTTTGGTGAGAGACGATTCACGCTTTTTAGCCTTGTGGTTTTCAGTCCGTTACAGCGTGATGAATGTCCATTACAAAACGCTAGTTTTACCAGAACGAGCGCTCCCGTCTCATACTTGATTCTGAGCATGCATGTTATTTTTCCTCTCGGAAAAGCATACACACGAGCGGTTTTCGCGACGAGTAAAAGACTGACGGGAAAAAAATAGAGTAGGTTCTAATTTTTTTGTGGGCAGTTTTCTCGTCGGGAAAACTGCTATGGAGCATACACACGACCGGTTTTCCATACCAATCTAAAAAATTGCAGTTTTCTAGTCAGGAAAACCGGCCGTGTGTACAAGGCATAAGAGTGATGGAATTATCAGCTTTCCTCTAATGGTCTACCTACATGATTTTACTAAATGCTTTTTTTTTTTTTTAACTCCATATTAACATACCATTTAAACCCGTCACATTTATTTTTTTGTCATCTATTGTCCATCTATTCCTTTTACTTCCTGGCCTGTAGCCACAACAAGTGGGGGAAATCTCCTCACAAACAGTTGTCATTGCAACAAATGTCCTCATCGGAAGATTTCACCTAAATTCCTGTTCTGGTGTAAACTCAAAGTTTGAGATGTTTCCTCATTTATGTCACCAGAGCAAATGGCACTTAATGGGTTAGTTCACCTTTTCTGAAAAAAAAATTAAAAATGAAAAAAGGTGAACATCGTACACCCTTCTCCCCTTCTCTACTTACCTCATTGGGTGATGAGCCGTTTAGTGCCCACGCAGCCGCTGTAGCGGTCCAGGAATTTGAAATCCCTCCCCCTTCTTTCTGCAGAGCTTACAGGATGGATCAGAGTGATCAGGATTAGTCTGATCTGTCCCGAAGTCCTGCAGAAAGAACAGGTGGGAATTGCAGGATTTCAAATTGGATCACTGCACTGGTTGCATGGGCACTAACAGCTCATTACCCATGCGGGTATGTAAAGTGAAGATTGGGGGGGGGGGGGGTCAGGATAGTGTAGTGTTTATTCACCTTTCCAAAAAATAAATAAATGAAAAGGCGAACTGATACTCTATAGACAGACAGGAGTTTTAAACACTACTCTAAGTTTTTCTTGGTTATTAGTGTTGAGCAGAATAGGCCATATTCGATTTCGCGATATATCTCGAATATATAGTCGAATATTCGAGATATATTCGCCAAATACGAATATTCGTGATATTTTTTGGAAATGAAATGATTGCGAAATTTCGCTATTGCGAGATTGAGAAATGCGGAATGGAGCACTCCGATTGGCTCAGAATATTCGTGATATTTCACAATACAAAATAATTGCGAAATTTCGAGAAATGCGGAATGGAGCACTCTGATTGGCTCAGAATATTCGTGATATATTACAATACAAAATAATCGCGCGATATCGCTATTGCTAAATAATCGCATTGCGATTTTTCGGCAATATAAAATGAGCGCTGCAGCTACTCGGCCCAAGGTCTCTAATCATACCAGCAATGCTTTTAGACGTCGATGAGGATCTCTAGGATGTGATCTGTTCTAAAAAAAAAAAAAAATTGAAAAAATACGAATATTCGAAATAGCGAATATTCGCCGCGATATTCGTGTTATTCGCGAATACTCGAATATGCAATATTCGTAGCGAATATTCGCAATGCGAATATTCGTGAGCAACACTATTGGTTATACAACAAGGCAAGCCATAGAGGATTTGATTCCACCACAGGTTGCAGCAAAGAAAATCGCCTCCCACAGTGAGATTGTGTTCCGACCGACAGAACACAAAAATTACTGCTGGCAGCTGTAGGCACAGGCAGCAATTGCATGCCAAAAACCTGACAACCTGGTTGTACTCAAGTCGATTTATGGTTCAACTTCGGTACAACCAGCCTGCCCAAAAGTGGATGGAAACTCAGCCGGTCCCTGCTGAACCGACCGAGATTCGATCCATGCATGTCCGGCTTAAACTCTGAAATGCGTTTTATTGAAATGGAAAAATAGAAGCATGCATACATGACTCTACAGACGTGTGATATAACATCAGGTCGAGACACCACCCCTATATAGCAGTCTGCAGCAGGGCTCGTTCGCAGCATTTTTGGTGCAGGCTGGTCTCTTGTGCAGCAGAATTTAAGGGCATTTTTCAGTGCATTTCACGGTCAACTATTCTTTTTTCTTTATAAGCTTTACTGAAGCGGTCTTTACTGAAATGACACATCATTAAAGTTTTTGCACTTCAGCTGAGTTGAGATGCGGTGACAAGGGTAAACACCAGTGGCGGCTGGTGGTAATTTTTTGCGGGTGGGCATACAGTACCACCCCCCCTGGTCGGTCAATGGGTGGGTCTGGTGCACTTACCCCACAGCCGAATAGGACTCTTCTCTTTTTGGTAAAAAGGTCTCATACCTGCTTCTGATTGGCCGGATTGAGGATCAGTGTTTCAATAGCGAATATTCACTTGCTGTTGCAACACCTGGGTGGGCTCCTGGTGCAATGCTCTGCACCACAAGCCCACCCAATTTTGAAGCCTATTAGAGCCTCTGGCTCTAATCAGGTGCTTCAAGAAAACACCCCAGCCGCTATAATTCGTGTTCCTGAAAGGGGCCAGAAGCATGAATAGGGGGGGGGCAGTGTCCTGTCAAAATAGCAGCTGTGGACAGAGCATGGGGGTGGTGCCCTTGGATAGAGGGGGCGGCGGTCCTAATGGACGGGCCACCACTGGTTAACAGGCAGTGCAGTGAGTTGTGCTGCGGAAAAATGCAGCTTGTCTACATTTTTGCACACTGTGCATCACCATTGTGTTATGTTGTGACGTGAGCAAAACTCAAAGTACTTATTTCTATGTGTCCTTGCAGTGACCCACATTAATCTGGCGCAATAAAAAAAATGCAGACCACTGCACATGGTGTGAATGAGCCCTTACAAAGAAGATTCTATGCAAATTATCACCTTACACTCCGTTTATACTCTCCTGTTGCTGTAGTAAACGTACATAGTAACACGTATTGCACTAGGATGTCTCATCTCTACCCCTGACTCATTATGAACTCTCTGATCTCAAGTCACTGGAATTCACTACTCACATGGAGACTGAAAGCATTTTTAAGATGTAAGAAATCATGCAGCTTCCCAACAAGAGGCCAGTTCAATGCATCTTCTACAGTATGTTCACTGCTGTTCAGGTCCGCCGAATAAACTGACAGACAGACCTGAACGGTCCGCTCGTGTGAAAGGGGCCTTGACCTTAGTTTATTCGGTGAACCTCAACACTCCATGCATGTCTATGGAGCATCGGATGTCAGCGGTGACCATGTCGATCCGCTAAAATCAAACGGATGGCGATACGTCGCCATCCGTCCTGATGGATCGGATCATGTAAGATTTGATGAAAACAGACATGCTGTGCATTTTCGTCCGATCTCTCCATAGACAAGCAGTGGCGTCCGACAACCCCTCCCCACTCAGTGTGCAGAGAGGGACCCGTCATCCGCAGGCTCAGCAGAGCTCAACGGAGAGATCTGCTGAGCTGGCGGTAGGGTGACCACATTTCCAAACTACCATTCAGGGACACCCCCCTTTCTTAAAATCACCTTGTGCTTCAACGACTCTCAGCACAGTGATTGGAGAATTCATTAATCCCCCTATTGTGTCCAATCACAAGCAGGGGGCGGGGATTGTGCTCCCCCAGGCATTCCCGGCCAGGGCAAGTACTGTCAGTGAATAAAGCGGTGATGTGGCGGCCTTTTTTGGGGGCATTAGTTTGGCCCAGGGGGGGTGGCTGTGTCAGTTTTATTCTGGGACACTGTATTGTAGGGTTGCCAGCTCAACCCTTTAAAACAGAACACATGAATTACACAGGTTCTGAGGCTCAGGCTAATGCAGATTAGGCACCGAGTGAGTTTAATTACCACCATAATCAGCCACAGAACCTGTGTAATTCATATGTGTTCTGTTTTAAAGGGATGGAGGTGGCAACCCTACTGTATTGTCCTGGAATGAAGGTGCCCGGGACAGACCCACAAAATGCGGGACTGTCCCGGGCAATCCGGGAGACGTGGTCACCCTAACTGACGCTGACGGATCTGCCCCATGTGGAAGGGTCCTTAAGGAGATTCACTCTCTCTAATGTTCTGATCACAAATGTTACCAGGAATGAAAAACAGGGTAAAGCCACATTTTTAGGGTGCCACCAGAACAGGAACAAAAGGGGAAATCCTCTAACAGGGACACTTGTTCCACTGACAACTGTCTAAGAGGAGTTCTCCCTTTCACTTCCTGTTATATCTACTGGACAGGAAATAAAGGAGAAATCTCCCCAATGAGATAGCAAAATAAAAAATGGGAAAAAAAAACCTGACAGTGTCTAACCTTCCCCTGTTCTATTTCAAATTGAAAAAAAAAGTTTTGCTTTTAATTATACTTACATTTTTTCTCAGCAGTATGAAAAGGTGCAAGAACCAATTGGTTAGATTGCAAGTTAAGAAAAATAAAGCTCTGATGAAGACCTTCTAATGCAAACGTTGGAGAGGGAGGCCCACTGGACGCAAAGAGCCATACGCGCGAGTTCTATATTCATTCTGCAGAGGACGCAGGAACAATTCACAGCATTGGAATGAGATTTTGCAGAGGTGCGCACACTTCATCCTTTGTCCAACCACAGGCTGGGAAAGAGCTTTGACCTCTGCAGCAGTCATCCATGCCTAGTGCCCTCATAATTACAACCTCCTTACATCAGATGAACACTGCAGGGGAATAATGCAGTGGGGGTTGTGTGCATGAACCAACCCTCCTGATCTATGGGAATTTAGATTATATAAAAATCTCTCTCATATTATATATCTACTATTATTTATTTGAAGGGCTTAGCACAACTGCTTTAAAATTCTGTTGGATGGAACCATCAGCACCCAGCCTCTGCTGCATTTTGCATTAATATTCTCCATAGCTAGCAATAGTTGAACACGTTTCCACAAGCGGAGGAGATGTGCGGATGCTTTATTGCACACATCACAACGATGAGCTGCCAGCCAAAGACAATGACAATCCATCCATCCTCCCATAATGCGCCTGTAGAGGACTCACGTATGAATATCAGAAAGTGCAGGTTTATTTCTGATTTAGAGGCATGGGATCATAATTCATAATAGTCACAGTTGCGCTGGGACACTACCCTTTTTTTCAATAAAGTAGAACATACTAAGCAGATGGATGCTGAAAACCACCCATCGCAGAGCCAACGATGACTGCTGCAGAGGGCAGGGATAGGTCCCTGATTGTGATGTCACACGACTAGTTGTAGGTAACACATAGGAAATCCTCCAATGCCTCGTTTCCACTGATCGGTTCGGTACGCTATTTTGGGTGTTTCCATTATGAAAGCGTGCCATAAAAGCGAACCGTACCACGCCAGCAAGGGTCCTGCTTCTCATGTGGGTCCAGAGAAAGTGGAACGGTTCCATTAAGGCGGACCTACAAATACATCTTACTGATTGGTGGACGCGCTAGGAATTTTTGCTAAAACCTGAATGGTCCCCGACGGTTCGATTTGCAGTGGAAACGCTCACGCGAATAGACCGGTCCCATCCTAACCGCTCCAAATTTACTGACCCGAACTGTTCCGTGCAGTGGAAACGTTGGTAATCTTCCAGATAAAGAACCTCTTTACCCAGCATGCTCTGCTGTCAGCAAAGTGTTCCAAGATTGTTCCAGGCTTTTTCCAGCAATAGCTGCACCATTGATCAGACTTGTGTTGTTGCAAATATATTGGCAGATTAGACAGACATATCCAGATAGATAGGCTATAGCTGTTGAGTTGAGAGGTATCTTAATATAGCGCGGTCTTACCGACGTGCATAGCAGTGTTCCTGGATGGAGGAGTTGCCCTTTGCTCAGGGAACCCCTAGCAACCTCTGGAGGAACCCCAGCTGAGAAACCCTGTGCTAGGGTATTACATAAATAACATTACCAGAATGAACATACTGGCAGGCAATTAGGATTCAGGCACGTACTGAATGTTGGCAGTCTCTATAGTACGCCTTCCGAAAAAATTCACTGGAAGTTCCTCCCGAGCTGTTAACTGGCCTTTGCTCTTAGTTATGCTACTGATGTCTGGGAAATGGATCCAAATATATCAGATCTACTAAAGAGAAAGAGCTGCAACAGCAACCTTTTTTCGTTGCTCCAGTTTCCATACAACAACTCAAAGATGGGCGAGAATCTTGATTTGGCTGTATGATCCCGTTTTCTCCATTCCCTCGGTGCCTCTGGGAAAAGCTTGGAATGAAGCCTCATACACACGACCGGTTTTCCCGGCAGGAAAAATGCCAGGAGAGCATTTGGCTGGGAATCCCAGCCTTGTGTATGCTCCCTAGCAGTTTTCCCGTCAGGAAAACTGCCCGGGAAAAATAAAAATAGAAAAAACCTGCTCTCTATTTTCCCGTCAGGATTCCGGGCAGAGTATTTCCTGCCGAGAAAACCGGTCGTCTGTATGCTTACCCGTTCCATTGGAAACCCACGCATGCTCAATAAAAGTTGGACGCATGTGCGGTAGCATACAAGTTTAGTGTGGGGGGGAAGCAAGATGGCATTGAATGTGACAAGCGCCGGCTCGTCGTTGATGACGTCACCACATTCTTGCCATTCAAAAGAACGGCGGTTGTTTTGAATGGCTGTCTGTATGCACAGCAAGCTTGCCAGGAATCCCGTCAGGAAAACCAACGTTTTTTTTCCCTGACGGTATGCCTGGCCGTGTGTACAGCACTTTAGAATTACAATATGAACTAGTTTGGTTACTTTGCAGAGTTGGGTGTCTGTCTTTAACCACTTTATTGTGCTCTCATAGGATAATGCACTTCTCATTCAGAATTGACAAGGGGTATTCATTTTCCTGATGCAGCTTTTACCGATTTTTTTTTTTTTTTTACCATTTGTGGACAAAAGAGGGTTTGCACAGTTGTACTGAGTCATCACCGATATATCAAGTCAATTCCCAGAAAGGAAATTCCATTTCCTCCGACCACAGTGTACGCTGAGTTCTGTGGGCAGGAGGCATCCCACAAATCCTACATTAGCAGGTAGTTGTGATAATGTTGGAATGTGTACAATTTGCATTTCTTATCCTATTCAGGAATTTGAAGCTACTTATCACATTACGGGATCCCAAACATGGAATCTGGAATTTCAGATGAACTCTTCAGTCATTTTTCACGTACACGCGACCGTTTTTAATGTCATGGAAAAAAAAAAGTTTCTCAATGTGATTCTTGTGAAGCCTGCCTTGTATACACACAATAGTGATAAAAAATGCTCGAGCAAAGCGTGGTGACGTACAACCGCACTATAAAGGCGAAGTTCCATCCGAATGGCGTCACCCATTGGGCTGATTATGCTAATTTCCCAATGGGGTGGACTGACAACTCATGGGGCCCCCGGGCAATAGAAGATTATGGGGCCCCCAGGCTTACAGATGGTCACCAAGCCAGGTGGCAGTACAGAGGTGGGCAGCTAAAATCTCGGGATTTTCACATCAAAAGCATGTAGGTTTTAGACATATTAGGGACAGATGTAAAAAAAAAAAAATGATTTTTACATACTGTCCCTGGTTTTAATGAGCCTGGCAACCCTGATGGGGGCCCCCTAGTGGAATGGGGCCCTCGGGTAGTGCCCGAGTTCCTCAATGGTCAGTCCGCCCCCGTTTCCCATCTCATAACTTGCTTCTGAGCATGCACGTTTTTTTTTCGTTAGATTTTCTAATCGTCAGTGGGGTTAAAGCGACGTTCATTTTCAGCCACAGTGACGGGGAAGTTTAGAAATAGAAAACTTCTTGGTCAAAGGAATTCTCAGACAGTGTTTCTGAACTGAATGTTTAAAAAGGCAGTAAAAAAAATGCAAACATTCTTTTATTCAGCGAATATACAAAGATTTTTCGTATTAATATAATAACAGTAGTGTTTCTTTGCTCTTGTACTATAAAGGGCTAATTTTCATTTTTTAACCCCATTATGTTACTGCCCGATTAATCGATTAATTTCATAATCGATTAGTTGTCGATTAATCAATTCGTTGTTTCGGCCCTACTCACAAGCCACTGGTTGGAGATGACTTTCCTGATCAAGTGCTACAGAAGTGAAGTCAGCAAGTTCCAGGATCCAGCCCTAGGTCACAGAGGTGAATTGTCCTAATAAAGATGTCACAATGACCTTCAGGCTACAAGGATCAGGCTGTTAGTTAGACTGTTGGTTGCATGTGCTTATGCTACAGAGGGACACAGACAGGGGACATGCCAAAAGATCTTAAAGTGATACTGAACTTTAGTTAAAACTCAAAACTTCTATTTAAGTATGTATTCTGAACTCAAAAAGTACCAAACAAAGGGAAGTGGGGGCCAACAGGATAGGTTTGAGAGCTCACACAGAACAGACAGACAGAACAAACAGGAAAAAAAAAAAAAAAAAAAAAGCGCAATACAAAGCTATTTTCTGAAAATGAGATTACAGTGTCATTAAAGGGGTTGTAAAGCCTCCTGTTTTTTCACCTTAAAAGAGAAATGGGTGTTACTTCCTCTTTGTTTCCCTAAACAGGTAAAGCATAATGGGCTACTATGCATTGCATAGTAGTCCATTAATGCCTCGTTTCCACTGAGCGGTTCGGGTCGCTTAGAATGGAACGGGTTAGAATGGACCGGTCTATTCTGCTGAGCATTTCCACTGCAAATCGGACCATCCGGGACCATACAAGGTTTAGAAAAAAAGCCTAGCACGTCCACCAATCAGTGAGATGTATTTGTAGGTCCGTCCTAATGGAACCGTTCCATTTTCTATGGCCCCACATCTGAAGCAGGACCCAGAATGGTGCGGTCCGGTGCGCTTTTATGGCACGCTTTCATAATAGAAACACCCAAAATAGCGCACCGTATCGAACCGCTCAGTGGAAACGAGGCATATGTGACACTTACCAGCAGGAGAAGCCTGCAATGTCCCCGTCTTCCTTGCTAGTAGAGAGCGGCCATGCTTTATCCCTCTTCCTTCCGGGGCCGCGAACTCCGGCACTGTGACTGGCCGGAGTCGATTGATGTTGCGTGACATCACTCCCGCACATGCGCGCAGGAGCCGCCTTTAACAGCATGACCCAAGATAGAAAAGGCGCAGCGTGCCCTTTTTAACTCCGGCGCATGCGCAGGACAAATCGCCGTAAGGCGATTTGCAAATATCTTCTAGACCAGTGGTCATCAACCCTGTCCTGCAGGCCCACTAACAGGCCAGGTTTTATGTATTACCTTGGGGAGATGCAGACTAGAATACTGCAATCACTGAGCAGCAAATGATATCACCTGTGATGTATTTCAGTTATCTTGCAAACCTGGCCTGTTAGTGGGCCCTGAGGACAGGGTTGATGACCACTGTCCTAGACCATGCAGGTCTGGGAGATATTTCAAGCACCTACAGGTAAGCCTTAATTTAGGCTTACCTGTAGGTTAAAGTGGTTGTAAAGGGTTTATAACCACTTTAATGCATCCTATGCATTAAGACGAAAAAAACATCCCCCGTTTTACATGAGCCCTCGAAAGTCCTGCGTCAAGAACATGCTGGATCATGGCCCGGGCTTCTCGGTTCATTGGATAGATTGATAGCAACGCAGCCATTGGCTCCCACTGCTGTCAATCAAATCCAATGACGCGGTTGCCGGGGGGCATAGCCGAGTACGGCATTCGTGTCTATGGATGCAAATTCTGGACACGGAGCGCTCCTGCAAGGTAACCCCCTTGGGAAAAAAGCTTCCTTGAGGGGGTTATCTGATGCAGGGAGGAGCCAAGAGAGCCGCTGAGGGACCCCAGAAGACGGCGTTCAGGGCCACTCTGTGCAAAACGAGCTGCACAGTGGTGGCAAGTATGATGTTTGTTATTTTATTTATTTGAACCTTCAGTACCACTTTAAGAAGATGTTAGGTATGGATATGAATATCGTTTATGTCACTTTAAAGAATATCTGAAACCTTACCTTGTAAAAAATCTCACTCAGTTTAAAATAGAAATACAAAAGGCAAAACATTTGTATCTATTATAAATACTTTAAAGGATCACTAAAGGAATTTTTTTTTTTAGCTAAATAGCTTCCTTTACCTTACTGCAGTACTGGTTTCATGTCCTTATTGTTCGTTTTTGCTTTGAAGTTGCTGTAATCCTGCTCTGTTCTCCACACTTCCTGCTTGTCTGTTTCCTTATAACCCCAGTGCTGGGAGCTTTCTCACGGTGGTCTAAGCTGTCATTACTGTGTGTCTAAAACTTCCCAGAACCAGATTCATTTTAAATACAAAACACTGCCCTGCATTTGTTTGTTTTTGTTCTGTGTGTCTCTTTCTACTTCACAGACACATGAAGCCAGTTCAAAAGTGAAACTAACCTGCAGGCACATTATATGATTGATTTTTATCTATTTTTAATCATTTTGAAAAGGAATCAGTTAACTTTTATGTCTTTACCCTGTAAACAGTCATTTCAGCAAAAAAATGTTTTTCCTTTAGTGACCCTTTAAGAGGTTACATATTCTCTGTTCCAATATGCGTAAGGGGCGAAGGGCCCTTTCAGACTGGGGCGGAAGCCGCGGTGGCGGTATAGCGGCTCTATACCGTCGGATTTACCACAGGAAACTGCCGCTAGCGGTGCGGTATTAACCCCGCTAGCAGCCGTCAAAGGGTTAATACCGCCTGCAATGCGCCCTTGCGGGCGGTATTGCCGCGGTTTCCCATAGTTTTAAATGGGAAGAAGCGGTGAAGGAGCGGTATACACGCCGCTCCTCTCACAGCTCCAAAGATGCTGCCGACAAGAGATTTTTTTTCTCTCCCGCCAGCGCATCGCCTCAGTGTGAAAGCCCTTGGGCTTCAGATCAGTTGTACTACAGCAACTTCTGATGCAGAAAATTATTAATGTGAATAAACTATCAGGATGAATCTTGTTCAGTTTCCATAGTGCTAGACAAACTTCCTGCTTCTACCGGACCTTTATTTTTTCATTTGGTCATGACTGTAATTAATGAAGGAAGAAACAAAGCATTTGATGATGGGGAAAGTCCCAGCCTAGGTATGGACTGCAGTGCTTCATGTTACCTTGCTGTATATACATCACCAGTGTGATCCTGGACTACTACCACCAGCAGATCATCCAGTATTCTCTACACAGGACATCATGCGGAATTCTGACAAAAGTACATGGATCAGCCTCACTTTTTCCCTGTGCCATGTGATCATTGTAAAGATGTCATAAAGACGTGACATGCCCCCCAATCCTAGTCCTCATGTATTCATACTAAAGAAGAGCATCTGCAAAGGCATTATATATAAATATCAGTACAAGAATGAGCAGAACATTACTGGAAGTTCTCAGTGTTGGCTCTCGAAATTGTCCTGTTAGGAAATCAATTGGAATTTCAGGCTCAGTTATTAAATGACATCTGAATACGTCTGGCTCTACAACATGTATGTCCCTGCTAACCTGAACATGTATGTCCCTGCTAACCTGAACATGTATGTCCCTGCTAACCTGAACATGTATGTCCCTGCTAACCTGAACACCCCTTCCTGTCCCCAGACAGACACGTGGAGCTGCTACAAGACAAGGTGGCATGCTGGTGGCTGGGAGTCCCAGGATTTCATCATCACACTACACTAGATCAGAATACATCCTTCATGTCAGAGGTGACCTTCATCCCACATAAATGAACACACAGTTGGAAACAGAATTTACAGAACTGCTATTCAATGAATATGATAGAGAAAGGGATAGAGAGAGAGGAGGAGAGAAGGAATAGAGATGGGGGGGGGGATAGAGAGAGAGAGAGGAGGAGAGAAGGAATAGAGATGGGGGGGGGGATAGAGAGAGAGAGAGAGGAGGAGAGAAGGAATAGAGATGGGGGGGGGGATAGAGAGAGAGAGAGGAGGAGAGAAGGAATAGAGATGGGGGGGGGGATAGAGAGAGAGAGAGGAGGAGAGAAGGAATAGAGATGGGGGGGGGGATAGAGAGAGAGAGAGGAGGAGAGAAGGAATAGAGATGGGGGGGGGGATAGAGAGAGAGAGAGGAGGAGAGAAGGAATAGAGATGGGGGGGGGGATAGAGAGAGAGAGAGGAGGAGAGAAGGAATAGAGATGGGGGGGGGGATAGAGAGAGAGAGAGGAGGAGAGAAGGAATAGAGATGGGGGGGGGGATAGAGAGAGAGAGAGGAGGAGAGAAGGAATAGAGATGGGGGGGGGGATAGAGAGAGAGAGAGAGGAGGAGAGAAGGAATAGAGATGGGGGGGGGGATAGAGAGAGAGAGAGGAGGAGAGAAGGAATAGAGATGGGGGGGGGGATAGAGAGAGAGAGAGAGGAGGAGAGAAGGAATAGAGATGGGGGGGGGGGATAGAGAGAGAGAGAGGAGGAGAGAAGGAATAGAGAGATGGGGGGGGGGATAGAGAGAGAGAGAGAGAGGAGGAGAGAAGGAATAGAGATGGGGGGGGGGGATAGAGAGAGAGAGAGGAGGAGAGAAGGAATAGAGATGGGGGGGGGGATAGAGAGAGAGAGAGAGGAGGAGAGAAGGAATAGAGATGGGGGGGGGATAGAGAGAGAGAGAGAGAGGAGGAGGAGAGAAGGAATAGAGATGGGGGGGGGGGAGAGAGAGAGAGAGAGGAGGAGAGAAGGAATAGAGATGGGGGGGGGATAGAGAGAGAGAGAGGAGGAGAGAAGGAATAGAGATGGGGGGGGGGGATAGAGAGAGAGAGGAGGAGAGAAGGAATAGAGATGGGGGGGGGGGGAATAGAGAGAAGGAATAGAGATGGGGGGGGGATAGAGAGAGAGAGAGGAGGAGAGAAGGAATAGAGATGGGGGGGGGATAGAGAGAGAGAGAGAGGAGGAGAGAAGGAATAGAGATGGGGGGGGGATAGAGAGAGAGAGAGGAGGAGAGAAGGAATAGAGATGGGGGGGGGATAGAGAGAGAGAGAGAGGAGGAGAGAAGGAATAGAGATGGGGGGGGGATAGAGAGAGAGAGGAGGAGAGAAGGAATGGGGGGGATAGAGAGAGAGAGAGGAGAGAGAATAGAGATGGGGGGGGGATAGAGAGAGAGAGGAGGAGAGAAGGAATAGAGATGGGGGGGGAGAGAGAGAGAGGAGGAGAGAAGGAATAGAGATGGGGGGGGGATAGAGAGAGAGGAGGAGAGAAGGAATAGAATAGAGGGGGGGGGATAGAGAGAGAGGAGGAGAGAAGGAATAGAGATGGGGGGGGGGAGAGAGAGAGAGAGGAGAGAAGGAATAGAGATGGGGGGGGGATAGAGAGAGAGGAGGAGAGAAGGAATAGAGATGGGGGGGGGAGATAGAGAGAGAGAGAGAGAGGAGAGAAGGAATAGAGATGGGGGGGGGATAGAGAGAGAGAGAGGAGAGAAGGAATAGAGATGGGGGGGGGATGGGGGGGGGATAGAGAGAGAGAGAGGAGAGAAGGAATAGAGATGGGGGGGGGATAGAGAGAGAGAGAGGAGAGAAGGAATAGAGAGGGGGGGGGAGAGAGAGAGGAGAGAGGAATAGAGATGAAGGAATAGAGATGGGGGGGGATAGAGAGAGAGAGGGAGAGAGAGAATAGAGAGAGAGAGAGAGAGAGGAGAGAAGGAATAGAGATGGGGGGGGGATAGAGAGAGAGAGAGAGAGAGAAGGAATAGAGATGGGGAGAGAAGGATAGAGAGAGAGAGAGGAGAGAAGGAATAGAGATGGGGGGGGGGATAGAGAGAGAGAGAGGAGAGAAGGAATAGAGATGGGGGGGGGATAGAGAGAGAGAGAGGAGAGAAGGAATAGAGATGGGGGGGGGGGATAGAGAGAGAGAGAGGAGAGAAGGAATAGAGATGGGGGGGGATAGAGAGAGAGAGAGGAGAGAAGGAATAGAGATGGGGGGGGATAGAGAGAGAGAGAGAGAGGAGAGAGGAAGAGATGGATGGGGGGGGATAGAGAGAGAGAGGAGGAAGGAATAGAGAATAGAGGGGGGGGGATAGAGAGAGAGAGAGAGGAGGGAAGGGATAGAGAGATGGGGGGGGGATAGAGAGAGAGAGAGGAGAGAAGGAATAGAGATGGGGGGGGATAGAGAGAGAGAGAGGAGAGAAGGAATAGAGATGGGGGGGGGGGATAGAGAGAGAGAGAGGAGAGAAGGAATAGAGATGGGGGGGGGGGGATAGAGAGAGAGAGAGAGAGGGAGAGGGGAGAGAGAGAGGAGGAGAGAAGGAATAGAGATGGGGGGGGGGATAGAGAGAGAGAGGAGAGAAGGAATAGAGATGATAGAGATGGGGGGGGATAGAGAGAGAGAGAGAGGAAGAGAAGGAATAGAGATGGGGGGGGGATAGAGAGAGAGAGAGAGAAGGAAGAGATGGGGGAATAGAGAGAGAGGAGAGAAGGAATAGAGATGGGGGGGATAGAGAGAGAGGAGAGAAGGAATAGAGATGGGGGGGATAGAGAGAGAGGAGAGAAGGAATAGAGATGGGGGGATAGAGAGAGAGGAGAGAAGGAATAGGATAGAGGGGGGGGAGAGAGAGAGGAGAGAAGGAATAGAGATGGGGGGGGATAGAGAGAGAGAGAGGGGGGGATAGAGAGAGAGGAGAGGGGATGGGGGGGATAGAGGGGGGATAGAGAGAGGAGAGAAGGAATAGAGGGGGGGGATAGAGAGGGGGGGAATAGAGAGGGGGATAGAGAGAGGAGAGAGAGAGAGAGGAGAGAAGGAATAGAGAGAGAGAGAGAGGAGAGAAGGAATAGAGAGGGGGGGATAGAGAGAGAGAGAGGAAGGAATTAGAGAGGGGGGGATAGAGAGAGAGGAGAGAAGGAATTAGAGAGGGGGGGATAGAGAGAGAGGAGAGAAGGAATAGAGAGGGGGGGGATAGAGAGAGAGAGGAGAGAAGGAATAGAGAGGGGGGAATAGAGAGAGAGAGAGGAGAGAAGGAATAGAGAGGGGGGGATAGAGAGAGAGAGGAGAGAAGGATTAGAGAGGGGGGGATAGAGAGAGAGAGGAGAGAAGGAATAGAGAGGGGGGATAGAGAGAGGAGAGAGGGGGGATAGAGAGATAGAGAGGGGGGATAGAGAGAGGAGAGAGGGGGGATAGAGAGAGGAGAGAGGAGAGAGGGGGGGAGAGAGAGGAGAGAGAGGAATAGAGATGGGGGGGGGGATAGAGAGAGAGGGAGGAGAGAAGGAATAGAGATGGGGGGGGGGGGGATAGAGAGAGAGGGAGGAGAGAAGGAATAGAGATGGGGGGGGGGGATAGAGAGAGAGAGAGAGGAGAGAAGAAGGAATAGAGATGGGGGGGGGATGAGGGGGGGGGATAGAGAGAGAGGAGAGAAGGAATAGAGATGGGGGGGGGGATAGAGAGAGAGGAGAGAAGGAATAGAGATGGGGGGGGATAGAGAGAGAGAGAGAGGAGAGAAGGAATAGAGATGGGGGGGATAGAGAGAGAGGAGAGAAGGAATAGAGAGAGAGAGGAGAGAGATAGAGAGGGGGGGATAGAGAGAGAGAGGAGAGAAGGAATAGAGGGGGGGATAGAGAGAGAGAGGAGAGAAGGAATAGAGAGAGGGGGATAGAGAGAGAGAGGGAGAGAAGGAATAGAGAAGGGGGATAGAGAGAGGAGAGAAGGGGGATAGAGAGGGGGGATAGAGAGAGAGGATGGGGGGGGGGAGAAGGATGGGGGGGGGATAGAGAGAGGGGGGATAGAGAGAGGAGAGAGGGGGATAGAGAGAGGAGAGATGGGGGGGGGGGATAGAGAGAGGAGAGAAGGAGATAGAGAGAGAGGAGAGAGAGAGAGAGAGAGAGAGGAGAGAAGGAATAGAGAGGGGGGGATAGAGAGAGAGAGAGGAGAGAAGGAATAGAGAGGGGGGGATAGAGAGAGAGAGGAGAGAGAGAGGAGAGAAGGATTAGAGAGGGGGGGATAGAGAGAGAGGAGAGAAGGAATAGAGAGGGGGGGATAGAGAGAGAGGAGAGAAGGAATAGAGAGGGGGGATAGAGAGAGAGAGGAGAGAAGGAATAGAGAGGGGGGGATAGAGAGAGAGAGGAGAGAAGGATTAGAGAGGGGGGATAGAGAAAGGAGAGAAGGAATAGAGAGGGGGGATAGAGAGAGGAGAGAAGGAATAGAGAGGGGTAGAGGTATAACAAAGGAGGATAGTGTGAGAAGAGATGGAAAGAAGGGAGACCTAGAGAGGGAGTATCGGGGAGACATGCGGTAGGTGCGGTGACTTACCTTCTGTACTTGGTCATGGTTGAGCTCGGTGAAGAAGTATGCCAGTAGATGAGACGCTATCATGACTATGGAGGACAGTGATGATCTCCTGTAATAAATAGGTAGGTATCTCTATGTATAGCTGGGTGTAGTAGCGCTCTCCTCTGGTGTGCAGTGTGCCGGCTTCCCTCTGACTGCTGATCTATTACAATGCTCTCCATTCAGTGATGTCGGAGGTGCCAAGCCCCCAGTGATGTCACTGCTTCCCATTAACCCGTTCCCCGCCGGAGGCACGTCCTGCGCATCATCCCGCCCGCCCGGCTGTGACTCATGTATGTCATGTATGTGAATGGAGGGCGACCTATTCTATACAATATACGATATAGACGGTGATACTTTGTATGTATGATAAGATGGGGCGGATGGAGGACACTCCTCTCCATCATTCTTACACATCACACAATGGGCTCCATTCACAAATCTGTGTTATCTTTATAGAAGACACGTCACTGTCATCTACACATCTGATTGGTCTATACTGATAATAAACTGTCACTTAGTGAATGGAGATTGTGGCACAGAGAGTAATAGATTCATAGCTGTACTCCGCCATCTCTGCACTGTTATAGGTGGGAGTGATTGTTCTCATACACGTCCCGCCATACTGATGATGACGGTGTCAGGAGGGAGCATGTGAAGTGTATGGGTTAAAGATGTATAGGACCCGGCACGGCAATCTATTGGCTTAGCACGGGGGTGTGTGAAAGGCAGTCCAGCAAATAGCCAATCAGAGTGCTCGTGGGCGTAGCCACCAAACCCGGTGTGCAAGTCTCAGCAGCACGCGGAGCTATGGTGTGGGCGGGGCTGAGAGATGCCGGAGTAACAGCCGCCCTCCTCCCTCCACTGTGCGCTATGAGTGATGCTCTATAGAGCTAGATGAGGGAGAGGATCATTGTAGAAGACATTACTATGTTCATTGTAGAAGACATTGCTAGACCCATAGTAGAAGACATTACTATCCTCCCTCCTCTGTGCGTTATGCGTGATTCTGTATAGAGATAAATGAGGGAGAGGCTCATAGTAGAAGACAGTGGTAGAAGGCATTACTACTGTATGTTCATAGTAGAGAATACATTGCTATATTCATTGTAGAAATCATTTCTAGACCCATAGTAGAAGACCTTAGGGCTTTTCTGTGTACGGACTCCACTTTGCTCAGCATTGATCGATCTGCTGATGCGGAGATGGACCTGTCAGTGCCCCGCTGTCCTCTATAGAGATCGGATGAAAACAGAACGCCTGTCCGTTCTCATCCTATCCTATCCGATCTGATTCCCTAGACGGATGGAAAATAGAGTTTACTTCCATCTGGATTTCACGGACAGGATCAGATTGATCACCACTGACATCCGCCATGCCATAGGGGTGAATGGAGCGTCCGATCAGGTCTGCCTGAAAAACTGACAGACAGTCCTGATCGGAAAGCCAGTGTGAAAGGGGCACAGAATACATTACTATGTTCATAATAGAATACATTACTATGTTCATAGTAGAAGACTTTGCTATGTTCATAGTGGAAGACATTCCGCTCTCCTCCCTCCAGTGTGAGCTATGAGTGATGCTGTATAGAAATAGATGAGGGAGAGGCTCATAGTAGAAGACATTTTCATTGTAAAATACATTGTTACATTCATAGTAGAAGACATTGCCATGGGCGTCCGCTGAAATTTTTTCAGGGAGGGGAGCTTTGGCAGCAGCGATACACAGTTGCATTTAACCCTTTTTTCAAACGCTAGCGGAGGTTAAAAGCGCCTCCCTAGCGGCCAAATAGCGCAACTAAAATGATGGTAAAGCGCCGATGGCAGTGTGAAATAGCTCTTGAGATAATTCAGCTTCACTTCATACCCATATAAATATAGCCTAGAGAATGTACAGACCCCCCCTTCAGCACAGATGGACCCCACCTTCAGCACAGACCCCCCTTCAGCACAGACCCCTCCATTCAGCACAGACCCCCCATTCCGCACAGACCCCCCCATTCAGCACAGACCCCCCTACAGCACAGATGGACCCCTTTAAGCACAGACCCCCTTTAGCACATACCCCCCTTCAGCACAAACCCCCCTCTCCCATCCCATTCAGTACCTCTGATCAGCTATCAGCGCAGCACAGGCACAGCAGATTCCCTCCCCCTGTGTACACATAAACAGGGGGAGGCAGCTTCACTCTGCTTGCTGTGCCTGTGTGACATCCAACCCGGGACCGCTCAGACAGCCCGTGGCCGAAAAACTCTTCAACACCTTCTCGATTTTCCAGGGGTGGGGTCAATTGCCCCCCCCTTGTCCTATGGAGCGGACGCCCATGGACATTGCTAAATTCATAGTATAAGACATTGCTATACTCATAGTAGAAAACATTACTATGTTCATTGTAGAATACATTACTTTATTCCACTTTGCAGAATGATTGCAGTGCCTCCCCCTCTCCTCTCTCCTCCCGCCCAATGCCCGCAGCCCCTCCCTCCTCAGCTAGGGTTGCCACCTCATCCCTTTAAAAAGGAACACATCCGAATTACACAGATTCTGAGGATAATTTAATACAGATAAGGCACCAAGTGAGTTTAATTACCACCTTAATTGGCCACAGAACCTGTGTAATTCAGATGTGTTCCTTTTTAAAGGGATGAGGTGGCAACCCTATCCTCAGCACATGGAGCGGGTAGATGCCAGTGGGACACTGGCTCCCCCCTTCTCTGCTCTCCTCCCGCCTGATGCCCGCGGTCCCCTCCCCAGTGCACGGAGCAGGCCGATGCCAGCAGGACACCGTCTCCCCACTCCTCCTGCCCAACGCCCACGGCCCCCTCCCCAGTGCACGGAGAAGGCCAACACCAGCAGGACACCGGCTCCCCCCTCCTCTGCTCTCCTCCCGCCCGCAGCCCCCTCCCCAGTGCACGGAGCAGGCCGACACTAGAGGGGATCCTGGAGCAGAGAAGAGCCCAGGCAGACCATGTGGCAGCCAGGGAAGCTGTATCTTAAGATGCTTTTTACATCAAAATACTGACTCCTGACCTGACAGGGAGGGGGAGGGGAGAAAACAGGGGACACATATTCATGTTCATAGTAGAGAAGACATTGCTATATTCATAGTAGAACACATTGCTAGGTTCATTGTAAAATGCATTACTATATTCATAGTAGAAAACATTGCTAGTTTCATAGCAGAAGACATTGCTAGAGTCATAGCAGAAGACATTGCTAGATTCATAGTAGAAGACATTGCTATGGTGTAGGTTTATAAAACATTGATAATTCATCTCATTTCAGTTCTCAAAAAAAAATCTTCTCCTCTGGCACCCAGTTTATGAAGCGGAGAACATGTGTTCTCAGAAGGAGATGAGAGGAGAAGTTTTTCCTCTGAGAACACCTGAGATCTGAGTAGAAGGGGGAGGGGCACCTGTGATCTCCCGAGGAAATTGTGTGATTACAGAGCAGCTGAGTTTTAAAAGTGAAACCAAAGTTAAGAAGGCTGTGTTATCACATGAAAATAATAAGCGCTTTTTTAACTCTTTTTAATTGCTAATTGTGGCATTATTTATGCATACAGTATTTTGGCGTTTTTTTTTAACATGTCATATTTTTTTAACACACATCTGGCCGTAGGTTTTTTATTGTGCTTTTTGGCCCTTTAGCACACATTTTGGCACAGGTTATTTTAAGATGCATTTTGATGTGGTTTGTAATGCACACTTTGGTGCTTCTTTTAGCATAAAGTTTGACACCTTTTTAACGTGCATTTTGATTTGCTTTTTATGCGTATTTTGGCAAACCGCACATTTGCCAGCCATTAACCATTAACAGTTAATGACACCGCAAGCAAATCATGCATTTTGCATGTGTTTCTGGAACGCACTTCAAAACGCAGGTAAAGAAATTTGCCAAAATACATGTTAAAAAAAGCACCAAAATTTACATAAGAATTTGCTAAAATGCATTTTAAAATACAAGACCAAATGTTTGTTTAAAAAAGCAGCAAAAAGTGTATCAAAAAAAGTACAAAAATGCACATAAAAAAGGCCCAAAAAGCCATTTTGGCAAGTTTCTAGAGTATTTGTCAAATGACAAAATGTGTGGCAAAATGCATGTTTGTTAACTGCATTTGGGGTGCCATTGACAATGAATGGCACCCAAAAACGCATTTTAGAGCAATTTGAAATTGTGGAAAGAATTGCACAATTCTGCCAACATTTCTGCATTACTCAGATGTGAATGGGTCCTAAAAGAAAATACATTATAACTATACTGTGTATATGTGTGTGTAAGACATATATATGTATATAGATATATATAATCACTAGGGTTGTCCCGATAACGATACCAGTATCGGTATCGGGACCGAGTATTTGCGGGAGTACTTGTACTCCCCCAAATACCCCCGATACCTAAATAGAATACTTCCCCCCGCCGCATCGAAAGCCGCCGCATCGAAAGCCGCCACCCCATGGGTTAAATAGCGTGCGGGAACATCACAGCTTTCATTTGAATAGCTGTAGTGTTCCCGTTGCGTATAGACACTCCCTCTTGCTCGCGATTGGATGGGTGATCGTGATCTGTCCAATCCCGAGCAAGGGGGAGTGTCTATACGTGCGGGCAAAACAGCTATTCAAATGAATGCTGTGATGTTCTCCGTGCGGCGGCGGCGGCTTTCGGCAGCTAGGTATGGGGGACATGGCTGGAGGGACATGGCTGGAGGGACATGGCTAGAGGGACATGGCTAGAGGGACGTGGCTGAAGGGACATGGCTGAAGGGACATGGCTGAAGGGACATGGCTAGAGGGACATGGCTAGAGGGACATGGCTAGAGGGACATGGCTGGAGGGACATGGCTGCATATGTGAGGGACATGGCTGGGGGGAAATGGCTGCATATGTGGGGGACATGGCTGCATATGTGGGAGACATGGCTGGGGGGAAATGGCTGCATATGTGGGGGACATGGCTGGAGGGAAATGGCTGCATATGTGGGGGACATGGCTGGAGGGACATGGCTGCATATGTGGGGGACATGGCTGGAGGGACATGGCTGCATATGTGGGGGACATGGCTGGGGGGAAATGGCTGCATATGTGGGCTACATGGCTGGAGGGACATGGCTGCATATGTGGGGGACATGGCTGGAGGGACATGGCTGCATATGTGGGGGACATGGCTGGAGGGACATGGCTGCATATGTGGGGGACATGGCTGGAGGGACATGGCTGCATATGTGGGGGACATGGCTACGGGGACATGGCTGCATATGTGGGGGACATGGCTGGGGGGACATGGCTGCATTTGTGGGGGACATGGCTGCATATGTGGGGGACATGGCTGCATATGTGAGGGACATGGCTGCATATATGGGGGACATGGCTGCATTTGGGGACACATTTAAAAAAAGTATCGGTATTTGGTATCGGCGACTACTTGAAAAAAAGTATCGGTACTTGTACTCGGTCCTAAAAAAGTGGTATCAGAACAACCCTAATAATCACCTATACAGGGAGTGCAGAATTATTAGGCAAATGAGTATTTTGACCACATCATCCTCTTTATGCATGTTGTCTTACTCCAAGCTGTATGGGCTCGAAAGCCTACTACCAATTAAGCATATTAGGTGATGTGCATCTCTGTAATGAGAAGGGGTGTGGTCTAATGACATCAACACCCTATATTAGGTGTGCATAATTATTAGGCAACTTCCTTTCCTTTGGCAAAATGGGTCAAAAGAAGGACTTGACAGGCTCAGAAAAGTCAAAAATAGTGAGATATTTTGCAGAGGGATGCAGCACTCTTAAAATTGCAAAGCTTCTGAAGCGTGATCATCGAACAATCAAGCGTTTCATTCAAAATAGTCAACAGGGTCGCAAGAAGCGTGTGGAAAAACCAAGGCGCAAAATAACTGCCCATGAACTGAGAAAAGTCAAGCGTGCAGCTGCCAAGATGCCACTTGCCACCAGTTTGGCCATATTTCAGAGCTGCAACATCACTGGAGTGCCCAAAAGCACAAGGTGTGCAATACTCAGAGACATGGCCAAGGTAAGAAAGGCTGAAAGACGACCACCACTGAACAAGACACACAAGCTGAAACGTCAAGACTGGGCCAAGAAATATCTCAAGAATGATTTTTCTAAGGTTTTATGGACTGATGAAATGAGAGTGAGTCTTGATGGGCCAGATGGATGGGCCCGTGGCTGGATTGGTAAAGGGCAGAGAGGTCCAGTCCGACTCAGACGCCAGCAAGGTGGAGGTGGAGTACTGGTTTGGGCTGGTATCATCAAAGATGAGCTTGTGGGGCCTTTTTGGGTTGAGGATGGAGTCAAGCTCAACTCCCAGTCCTACTGCCAGTTTCTGGAAGACACCTTCTTCAAGCAGTGGTACAGGAAGAAGTCTGCATCCTTCAAGAAAAACATGATTTTCATGCAGGACAATGCTCCATCACACGCGTCCAAGTACTCCACAGCATGGCTGGCAAGAAAGGGTATAAAAGAAGAAAAACTAATGACATGGCCTCCTTGTTCACCTGATCTGAACCCCATTGAGAACCTGTGGTCCATCATCAAATGTGAGATTTACAAGGAGGGAAAACAGTACACCTCTCTGAACAGTGTCTGGGAGGCTGCGGTTGCTGCTGCACGCAATGTTGATGGTGAACAGATCAAAACACTGACAGAATCCATGGATGGCAGGCTTTTGGGTGTCCTTGCAAAGAAAGGTGGCTATATTGGTCACTGATTTGTTTTTGTTTTGGTTTTGAATGTCAGAAATGTATATTTGTGAATGTTAAGATGTTATATTGGTTTCACTGGTAAAAATAAATAATTGAAATGGGTATATATTTGTTTTGTGTTAAGTTGCCTAATAATTATGCACAGTAATAGTCACCTGCACACACAGATATCCCCCTAAAATAGCTAAAACTAAAAACAAACTAAAAACTACTTCCAAAAATATTCAGCTTTGATATTAATGAGTTTTTTGGGTTCATTGAGAACATGGTTGTTGTTCAATAATAAAATTAATCCTCAAAAATACAACTTGCCTAATAATTCTGCACTCCCTGTATACATGTAGCGATACCCCCTCAAGAGCCGCTGTTTGATTTGGGATCAGCATTTTTTTTTTTTTTTTATTGTTTATAGAAGTTTAAAGACAATTTACAGCATATCACAAGAGAAAAGGTATTTCAACTTTCGGTAATACAAAGCAAAATCGAACTGTAAGCATATCAGGAACACAGGTAAAGTCTGGCAAGACAATTCTTAACAAACATTTAACAAGGCATTGCAGACAAACCGTAATCTGAGATAAACATAACTCAGTGAGAATGATCAGTTCCAAGTAAAAAAAAAAAAAAGGAAATCCAAAACAAAAGCACAAAAACCTAGTATAAACCGATGGAAGCACCATGGGGATCAAGTGTTTTGAAGAGATTCAGACAAAGAATCTGATGAAAACTCAGAATCATCCCATAATTTCCATATCTTATCAAAAAGAGGTAAAGTGTCATCAACCTTAGCAGTCAAATGTTCCATCCTACGTGTGTCAGCTATGATAGAAAAGACGTGATGGAGAGTAGGGAGTGAAGTGGAGAGCCATAGCCTAGGAATGGCTCTCTTTGCAGCCAAAAGAACAAGGGACATAAGTTTCTGCGAAGTTTTAGGCAGTTCCAAAAGGGGCAAGCCCAAAAGGAAATGTATAGGCGACATAGACACAGGGTGAGATAGCAGTTTCTGCAGGAGCTCTCGAATCTTAATCCAAAAGGGGCCAATGAGGGGGCAGTCCCAAAAAATATGGAAAAGGGAACCCACAGACCCACCGCACCTCCAGCAATGCTTAGAAAGGGTGGAGTCACAAGCGTGCAGTAAGTCCGGGGTCCTATACCAAAACATCAAAATTTTAAAGACAGTCTCCCTCTGCACTACACAACGTGAGATTTTTGACGTATTGGCCCATATTTTCCCCCAATCCAATAACGAGATTGGGCGTTGTAGAATAGTAGACCATTTTTTCATATAACTATGTGTAAAGTCTGTCAGGGGAGGGGATCGGCATATTAAGTTACCTATAAGTGTTATCCAGGGGTGAAGTTAGTGAGCAGAGCAGTAAGCGAATGTCCAATCAGTAGTTAAGGTTTTCCAAATGCTTTATTTCTTGGGTCCAACACGACCAACATCAAGAGAAGGTAGATAGGACAGGTTGATGAAATGAAGAAAACCTTGCAGTATCAGGCTTGGATGAACAGGAGAGCAAGCCTGCTTTCAGTAACTGTATATTGCGTCGCAACTCTAGCCAGAGTGGGTGAAGTGCTCCCCGGACAGACTCCTGCCACAAGCCTGGCAGCCGGAGTTCCACTTTAAGGTTGCCGGAAAGAACAGGTCCTCGCCATGGACCTGGCTCTGATTTGGTTTGAGATGCCAGATGAGGCCTCTGCCACAGGCTCTATGCTGACAATGTGAACAACAGAGCGAATCCCTCCAGTCAATTACATTTGGGTGACCGGTTGACAGTAGAAATATACCTGTCAGTGTGTCGGCCACCAGATCCCCGATGGTTCGTTCAAGTCTCTCAGATAACCTGAACCTCCAGGTTCTCCTTGAGCCAATTCCCTACAGTACAGCCAGCAGCTTAGGATCTCTTTTATAGAAGTCAAAGGACCCAGCAAGTCACTGGGGCCCCTCGGCAGCATCCGCAAGAAACTCTGCGTAACTTGTGACCCCGGCCTGGTAGGCCATATCGCCGGGGTCTGTTGGATGCGCACACCCTAAAGGTGTGCGCATCCAACCGCGATATTCGATTTATTCGCGAATACTCGAATATGCAATATTCGTTGCGAATATTTGTCAGCAAAACTATTGTCTACTAATGTTCCAGATATTCATGCATTAGTAGAGGATGCCCACTCTCCTACATAAGATCTTCCCCACTGTTTCACCTCTATGGTGACATTGCCAACAAGATACTAATACTCTTTTACATATTTTTTAGTTATGTCCTAAGATTTGCTTCTTTCTGGGATGGGATCCAGTGACTAATCCATAAACTCCCATTTTTTTTTGTTAGAACCCTCTGGAGTAATTCCTACTACATATTCCTCTGCTCTCGCAGATAAAATAGATCCTTCCTGATTCACTTCCTAAATGCAGCCAAGGTCTACATTCCACAAAAGTGGAGAAATACTGACCCTCTTATTATTGGCCAGTGGATTGTGAAATCAATAAGATGGAAGCCTGATGGTGGGTATAAAGCCGCATACACAAAATCAGTCCATCCGATGAGAACGATCTGTTAAACCTATGGTGTGTACGAGGCCTTAAATGCACAGATGAGCAATTCCGTAAAACATAGTTTTATTGGCACGCATTCCAGTGCTCACAAGAATACGCATCATATCTGTCCGACTTAATCATACAGGCGCTGTCTTATTAGGCAGATCAGCCCCTATTGTTAGAACGGCTTCCAATTACTCTTTATCCTACAAACCCCCTTTTTTCAGTCCCTTCCTCAAAACTAAGGATGAGCTTCGAGTTTGAGTCAAACTCATGTTCGGCTCGAACATTGCCTGGTCGGCGAACAGCGAACAATTTGGGGTGTTTGAAAAGCCGCGGAACACCCTGTAAAAGTCTATGGGAGAAATCTAAAGTGCAAATTTTAAAGGCTTATATGCAAATTGTTGTTGTCATAAAAAGTGTTGGGGACCTGTGTCCTGCCCCAGGGGACATGTATCAATGCAAAAAGAAGTTTAAAAAACAGCTGTTTTTTCGGGAGCAGTGATTTTAATACTGCTTAAAGTGAAACAATAAAAGTAAAATATTCCTTTAAATTTCATACCTGGGAGGGTATCTATAGTATGCCTGTAAAGTAGCACTTGTTTCCCGTGTTTAGAACTGTCCCTGTGGGAAGCCGGCTCATGGGGGCCTAGCTACCGGGTTAAGACGTAGGAGGTATTTACCCCTGTATATACCTGTACATTCTCTTGATATTTACCCGACAAAGGGTATTCTCTGTTTCTAAATGTTATGATTGTATGATGAAGGCCCACGTGGCCTGGCTTTTTGTTGATAAATAAAAAATTTCAACAAAAAAAAAAAGAACTGTCCCTGCACAAAAAGTAATTTCTGAAGGAAAAAAAGGAATTTAAAAGTACTCGCGGCTATAATGAATTGCCGGCTCTCAGGCAAAGTCTTTGGTAAAAAAAAAAAAATGCGTGGGGTTCCCCCCAAATTCAATTACCAGGCCCTTCAGGTCTGGTATGGATATTAAGGGGAATCCTGCGTCAAATAAAAAAAAAAATATGTGGGGTTCCCTCCAAATATCCATACCAGACCCTTTATCCAAGCATACAACCTGGCAGGCCGCAGGAAAAGAGGGGGGGGGGCGAGAGAGCGCCCCCTCCTGAATCGTACCAGGCCACATGCCCTCAACATGGCCTCTAAGCACCAAATAGGTGTGCCAACCTTTTAGCATCATACTCAAAAAAGACTTGAAGCAAGTATTGAGCAAACGCTGTAAATACTTAAGAACATGTGATTTTTTTTTTTTTCGTTTTGATAAATTTGCAAAGATTTCAAACAAAGTTCTTTCACATTGTCATTATGGGGTATTATTTGTAGAATTTGAGGAAAATAATGCATTTAATCAATTTTGGAATAAGGCTGTAACATAATAAAATGTGGAAAAAGTGAAGAGCTGTGAATACTTTCTCGATGCACTGTAACTGCAAGAAAGAGCCAGCTGAGCAGGTCAATTCCAAGGAACGTTATCTGCACTTAACATCATCTGTTTTAAATCAATGCTGTGTTTGCTACTTTGTTCATACTGTGGTTCCTGTTTCTTAGAACTATTTCAGACACATTGGTACTTTCTCTCTCTGCTGTTCTTATTTTGTTCTATAGAATTATAGAAATCTTTCAGTGATTATGGTTTACTTTATGCTTTCATTCATTTTCCAGTTATTTTCCATTCTCTTTGTTGCAGTGACAAAGTAAAACATAAGCCGGCTATACACTATATTGTTTTCAGTGCCCGAAATTTGCTCACTGGGTGGCCCTGTCGCTGCCTCCCTCCCAACATTCCTCAATTAAAAAGTTGAGAAAGTCAGGTGATAAATTGTTGGCCGGAAAGTGGCTGCATCCAACAAGATGCAGCAGCTGTTTGGGTATTTTGGCAGCCGGTGGTGCCAGTTGTAAAAATTACTATCATAGTATGGCCAGCTTTAATCATAGAGGGAAATAGAAGAGACATTTTAGGCTCATAAAGCTAATACCAGGAGCATTGTGGTGTTTTCTGTCACATAAGACTTATACTTTTAAACGTTTTTAATAGAGTAGGATCACTTTACATAATCGTTATATTACATTTCTCCTCTGTATAGCCCAACAGTAATTACCCCACCAATGCCATTAAATAGGCATAGAAAGTAGTGTATGTGAACTCTAAAGCCGTGTACACATGATCGGTTTGTCTGATGAAAACAGACCGATGGACTGTTTTCATCGGACAAACCAATCGTGTGTGGGCCCCATCGGTCTTTTTTCCATCGGTGAAAAAAAAATAGAACATGTTTTAAATTTTTCCTATGGATAATAAATTATAGAAAAATCTGATCGCCTGTGTGGAAATCCATCGGACAAAAATCCACGCATGCTCAGAAGTCGATACATGCTCGGAAGCATTGAACTTCATTTTTTCGGCTCGTCATAGTGTTGTACGTCACCGCGTTTTGGCATAATTGGATTTTTGACTGATGGTGTGTAGGCAAGACTGATGAAAGTCAGCTTCATCGGATATCCGACGAAAAAATCAATCGAATTAGATTCCATCAGATATCCGATCGTGTGTACAGGGCTTAAGGGTCCTTTTACACTGGCAGTCTGCTTTGCTCAGCGGGGGAATGCTCCTCTGATCCATGATAAACATGCAGATGACAGGTCTGTCTCCGCTCACTGTGCAGAGACGGACCTGTCAGAGCCCTGCTCTCCTCTATAGGGAGATCAGGTGAAAACAGACCGCCTGTCCATTTTCATCTGATCCCATCTGCCAGATGCATGGATTCCGATGGGGTTTTTATTAGAAGCATGTGATTAGAGCCTGAGGCTCTTATTGGCTTCAAAAAAGTTTGGGCTCGAGACACAGAGCCCAACCATTAGTGTGACAGTAGCGAATTAATATTCGTTATTGTCTTCCTAATTCTCCCCCCAGCCAATCAGGAAGCAGGTACTGAGCCCCGTCAGCTGATTGGCCTGAGAGGAGAAGTGATCCTATTGGCCACCAAGGAGAGAGGAGATGCAGGGAAAGCTAAGGAGCAGGAAACGCAGGGTGATGCCACCACCCGAAGGAAGCGCTTCCTACAACTTAGATGGATTAAGTGCTGGTTTATATCCTGTATATTTTAATGTCACATTTAACTCAAACAGCTTTCACATTGGTGTTCAATTCATCAGTTTTTCATCTGTCAATTTTTAAAAATAAAAATGGACAACAATTTATTCCTATGGCTTTCAGATGTGAAGGGATGATCATCGATTTACATTCCCCTACAATCACACCCGTTCATGTCTATTTTGTTAGCCACTTCACCTTCCGGAAGATGTTACCCTCTCCATGACCAGGCCATTTCTTACTATTAAGCACTGTGCCACTTAAACTGGTAATTGTGCGGTCATACAACACTGTACACAAATTATCTTTATATCATTGTTTTCACACAAATAGAGATTTCTTTTGGTGGTTTTTGATCACCAATGGATTTTTGAATTTTTGTGCTATAAAATAAAAAAAAAACTGTAAATTTTGAAAAACAAAACAAAACAAAACAATGTTTTATACTTTGTTATAAAACATATCCAATAAAAATGTTTTAAAAAAATCACGATTCTTTATAAATTTAGGCTCAAATGTTATCTGCTTCATGTCTTTGGTAAAGAAAATTGTTTAAAAAACATATATTGATTGGTTTGTGTAAAAGTTTAGCATCTACAAAGTATGGTATAAATACTGAAATTCTTATTGATTTATTTTTATACTAGCAATGGCGGCGATGAGCGACTTACAGTGGGACTGTGATAGTGTGGGGGGCAATCTGACACTAACTGATATAGGGGAAACTAACATTAGTTTAACATCATCAGTGACATTAACACAGTGATCAGTACTAATTAAATACACTGTCACTGTACTAATGATACTGGCTGAGAAGGGGTTAACATTTAGGGGCAATCAAGGGGTTAGCTGTGTGCCTAACAATGTTTACTGTGTGCTGTTTTAACTAAGCAATGTGCTGTTTTTTTCTCTCTGATTAGCAGGGGGGGAAAAAAAGCACATCGCCGCTCACTGTAGAGAGCCCTGTGTTGTTTACCAACACAGTGCTCCCTTCTGTCATTCGCTCAGCTGATCAGTGTGTTCTGCCCATAAACCATTGGCCAGGACCCGCTGATTGGCTTGTACTGTAGTGAATGACGGCACACTCATGTGCGTGCCCTCTACCCAGAACTGCAAAAATCACATACATGTACATGATCCACACTGCACGGTCACCCCGTGTAAGTGCAGTGGGCGGTCCTGATTTGAGTTAAATCCCCTTAGGTAGATCTGAACGGATGTAAGTGGGGGCAGTTTGTTTACGCTCATTCCGTTAATGTCAATTTTTGGGCTGGAAATAGATTTTTGGGGTTTTTGTCCCTTATGATAAGTTTTTCAACAACTAAAAAAAAAAGGATGCAAAAACAGATCGAAACGGATGTAATCTGAACCACACTGAACCAAAGACGGATGTCCATATTCATGTTACCTGAATCAGTATTCATCGTTTTTTCTTAGCAACATACATGACGGAACTGATGACATCTGTGTGAAAGGATTCTACTTGATATGTGTAACGCTCTACTTTTTTAAAGCATAATCCTTCCTGGTTATCCATTGTTCACATGCCGACAGTGCTTTATATTACTATCTACATAGACACATACCTTCCAGGTCCCTAGTAGCAGCTTACATTACTCGAATGTTGCTTCATATTTTACATCAGCAATATTACACATACCACTACCACCTATGAGCACTTTCACATTCTCTCCATATTTGTATCTATATATATCTATAAAAATATTTGTATCTATATATATCACCACCCTATATCAATAAATATATGATCACTGCTATTAGTGACACTGTGATAGGGGGCTGGGGGGGATGATCAGAAGGGGTTAATGTGCCTATGTGTATAGTGTCAGTGTGCTTTTGGTGCGACTTATTGTGTGATGTCTTCTCTCCTCTCGTCGGATTGAAAATACCGCCGAGAGGAGAGCTGACATCACTTCCTCTGCCAGTGTTTACATTACACAGGCAGAGGAAGTGCAGGGCGGGCGGACAGAAACGAACAGCCGCCCCCTCATCACGAATCGCTCCCGGAGGTAAGACGACCGCCGCACGCAGCAGGGGGGGGGGTCCCGATCGGACCCCCGACCCGCAAGAAGGCAGAGACGTACATGTACGCCCATGTGCCTGTACGTGCCATTCTGTGGACGTACATAGTCGTGCGGCGGTCGTTAAGTGGTTAAACTTTTTTTATATAAAACTTTTTATACACTGTCCCTTTATATGTATATATAATTTTATTCATCAACTACAGTATATTGAACACAAAAGATAAGACCCTATATCTCTCCTCTGCCCTCAAAAGCATGTGATCAAACTGGTAACGGCTTGTAAACATCAAACTAAAACTAGAAGTGACAAAATCCTCATAGCTTTTCGTTTTTTTTTTTTTCTGCCTCTGAATGTCCCTGACAGAAAACGCCTGTAGTAGTCAATAATGTGCAAAGACACATAGAGCACAATAGAAGTGCTTCTAGAGGCAGGAGAAAAAAACGTCAAACGCCTGTAGAATCAACGTTTTTTAAGTCCAGTGTGCATGGAGCCTTACATCACAGAGGGGAGGCAGGTTCGGATGTATCTTTCTCCCCTCTTATGTCACGTACACACGATCGGAAATTCCGACAAGAAAACCGGGGATTTTTATCCGACTAAATTTGGGCTCAAACTTGTGTTGCATACACGCGGTCACACAAATGTTGTCTGAAATTCTGACCGCCAAGAACTCTGTAAAGAGACAGAGAATGCCGCTCCAGGCAGGTCTTGGGTGCAATCTTCTTCGCAGGAACTGAGGGTGCTAGCAATACACATAGCAAATATAAACAAAAGATGATCAGGACAGCCGCACTCCATTCCAACGTAACTTTAATGTAAAAAACTGGTAACAGGCACTACAAGTCACAGCAACGGAACCTAGGACAGTTGACGTGTTTCACACCAACTTCAGTGTTTACTCATAGCTGAACGCTGCCAAGAACGCTGTGACGTACAACACTATGACGAGCCGAGAAAAATTAAGTTCAATTATTCCGAGCATGCGTCGAATTGATTCCGAGCATGCATGGGTTTTTTTGCACGTTGGAATTGCATACAGACGATTGGAATTTCCAACAAGAACTTTTCCAGTCTGAAAAATTGAGGACCACCTCTTAATTTTTTGCTGTTGGAAATTCTGACAGAAAAAGTCAGATGGGGCCTACACACGGTCGCAATTTCAAAAAGTGTACATCAAACCTTTCCTGTCGGAAATTCTGATCGTGTGTATGCGCCCGTCTTTAATATGGTTTGGGCCCTGGGCAAACATTTTTTTTGGGCCCCCCTCCAGCTTATTTTGGGCCTGGCTGGTTCACATGTATGTGTTTTGGCGGACCCCATTTGTGCAGGCACAGCAGCTCATTGATTTGAATGGACTGCCATGCCTTTGTTTCCTGCAGAAAAAAAAGGTGCATTCAGAATTTTAAAAATACAGTTGCCTTGAAATCCATTCTGCTTTTGCACCATGCTACTTGAACTGCAGATAAGTCACAGCAGACAGCAGAATGGACAGACAGTGCTGTATTTCATTGCTTGATGGGCATAGGTGTGCTGTGTGTGCAGCCTATTACATGAGGCATGCGCTTTTCTTTGCAGGAAACGCAGGCATGGCGGCCCATTCAAATGAATGGGCTGCTGTGCCTGCGCAAATGTGGGCCGCCAAAACACATACATGTGAACCAGCCAGGCCCAAAATAAGCCCATCAAGCAGTTAAATACAGACAGTAATGCCATGTGCTCTGAGGCCTTACTCAGCCTGGACTGCAGGTCTGGTCTGTGATTTAAAGATTTCCTGTATTTTACACATGGCATGGGGTCCCATGGTGCTAAAGCAAAATTGACAGACGGTGCTGTGACCCCATGCCATGCCATGTGTAAAATACAGAAACTTTTTAAAACACTGACCAGACCTTGAGTGAATCATCAAATATTATAAAGACTTTGGGCACACTCTACAGAAAATGTATATTTACAATATAGATTAGCAAACCGTGACATACTTGGAGCAGGACATTAAGAAGAAGTCAGCCTCGGGAAGATTAAACTGGGGATGTTATAAAATCACATTCTAATTCACTTTTATATACAAGCAGCACCCAGTGGCAGGAAGGGAGAAGTGGACGTCTAAAGGGAAACCAGGGGTGCTGTACATTTTAAAACACTGGGAAGGGAAGCAGTACTGCGTGCCGCTAATGATTTTCAGCGCTGATTTGTGGGCAGCACAGGGGCTTAACGGGCGGCTCTGCTTTGGGCCCCCAACAGTGACAGGGCCCTGTTTGCCCTATGGTAAAGACGGCTCTGTGTATGCGGCATAAGTGTACAAAGACACCAAGCAGCGGAGGGACCAGGCCTCATTATCGCTCAGGAGAGCCTGATAAAGGCGGTTGGGGGGAAGGGTGCCCCCATCTGTGTCCTGTAGAAGCGATCAAGCAGCTACAGTGCAGAAAATAAGTATTTGAACACCCTGCTATTTTGCAAGTTCTCCCACTTGGAAATAATGGAGGGGTCTGAAATTGTCATCGTAGGTGCATGTCCACTGTGAGAGACATAATCCAAAAAAAAAAATCCATAAATCACAATTTATGATTTTTTAACTATTTATTTGTATGATACAGCTGCAAATAAGTATTTGAACACATGTCTATCAGCTAGAATTCTGACCCTCAAAGACCTGTTAGTCTGCCTTTAAAATGTCCACCTCCACTCCATTTATTATCCTAAATTAGATGCACCTGTTTGAGGTCATTAGCTGCATAAAGACACCTGTCCACCCCATACAATCAGTAAGAATCCAACTACTAACATGGCCAAGACCAAAGAGCTGTCCAAAGACACTAGAGACAAAATTGTACACCTCCACAAGGCTGGAAAGGGCTACGGGGAAATTGCCAAGCAGCTTGGTGAAAAAAGGTCCACTGTTGAAGCAATCATTAGAAAATGGAAGAAGCTAAACATGACTGTCAATCTCCCTCGGACTGGGGCTCCATGCAAAATCTCACCTCGTGGGGTCTCAATGATCCTAAGAAAGGTGAGAAATCAGCCCAGGACTACACGGGAGGAGCTGGTCAATGACCTGAAAAGAGCTGGGACCACCGTTTCCAAGGTTACTGTTGGTAATACACTAAGACGTCATGGTTTGAAATCATGCATGGCACGGAAGGTTCCCCTCCTTAAACCAGCACATGTCAAGGCCCGTCTTATGTTTGCCAATGACCATTTGGATGATCCAGAGGAGTCATGGGAGAAAGTCATGTGGTCAGATTAGACCAAAATAGAACTTTTTGTTCATAATTCCACTAACCGTGTTTGGAGGAAGAAGAATGATGAGTACCATCCCAAGAACACCATCCCTACTGTGAAGCATGGGGGTGGTAGCATCATGGTAGCATCATGCTTTGGGGGTGTTTTTCTGCACATGGGACAGGGCGACTGCACTGTATTAAGGAGAGGATGACCGGGGCCATGTATTGCGAGATTTTGGGCAACAACCTCCTTCCCTCAGTTAGAGCTTTGAAGATGGGTCGAGGATGGGTCTTCCAACATGACAATGACCCGAAGCACACAGCCAGGATAACCAAGAAGTGGCTCTGTAAGAAGCATATCAAGGTTCTGGCGTGGCCTAGCCAGTCTCCAGACCTAAACCCAATAGAGAATCTTTGGAGGGAGCTCAAACTCTGTGTTTCTCAGCGACAGCCCAGAAACCTGACTGATCTAGAGAAGATCTGTGTGGAGGAGTGGGCCAAAATCCCTCCTCCAGTGTGTGCAAACCTGGTGAAAAACTACAAGAAACGTTTGACCTCTGTAATTGCAAACAAAGGCTACTGTACCAAATATTAACATTGATTTTCTCAGGTGTTCAAATACTTCTTTGCAGCTGTATCATACAAATAAATAGTTAAAAAAATCATACATTGTGATTTCGGAATTTTTTTTTTTTATTATGTCTCTCACAGTGGACATGCACCTACGATGACAATTTCAGACCCCTCCATGATTTCCAAGTGGGAGAACTTGCAAAATAGCAGGGTGTTCAAATACTTATTTTCCGCACTGTATATAGAACTAAAAGTATACAAAAAATCCCATCACCTGCTAAAAATTGTGAAACTGGGATGATGCCTGCAGGTGTAAAAACCACTTTAACTTGAGGACATACAGGTACATCCTAAGGGGTTGAAGTGGTTAAGGTATCTTAATTATGTAGGCTGCCATTGTTGACCTCTGTTTTTGAAAATGTAATTTTTCTGACTTTTATAGAGATAAGGAATTCTGACACTCTTTTACAACATGCATGTTTTGAGTCTGTGACAGGCAACTAGTATTTTCAGAAGGGTGTCAGCAATGGCAGCCCCATTACTTTCTCAGGAAAGCTATTGTTTTAGTTAAAGTGCATATACACCCAAAAACAAAATTGTATGGGTTGTTCACATGCAACCTAATGTCATTATTGTTTAAATGTTTTCGTAAAAATAAATAAAAAAATGATCCTATAAAATGTTACCCCCGATACTTTCTTTTTTCAATGTGACAATGATCATTTGAAAGTCAGTATGATGCGTTTACATCTGCTTTAATAAAGTGTTAATGAAAATCGAATGAAATGATGACAGGCAGCTTGGGGGATCCCAGTGTATTGAGAGTCCAGTTCAGAAGACTGGGTACTCTTATGCCGCGTACACACGATCATTTTTTTCAAAAACGTCATTTAAAATCACTGTGTGTGGGCAAATTGTCGTTTTATGTCTTCAAAAAAGCGACCAAAAAAAATTCGAACATGCTTGAATTTTTTGTCGTTTTTCAAAACGTTGTTTTTTGTGTCATAAAAAGTGATGGTGTGTGGGCAACACGATGTTGAAAACAAAGTTTTTAAACCCGCGCATGCTCAGAAGCAAGTTATGAGACGGAGCTTCAATAGAATAGAAGCTTCAATAGAGTGCCGTCGAACGTGTCTTACGTAACCGCGCTTTGCTAGAGCATTTTGGAAAAACTATGGTGTGTATGCAACGTCGTTTTGGAAAATGAAGTTTGAAAAACGTCGTTTTGTTTCATCACTTGAAACGTCGTTTTTTTTCATCACAAAAAGTGATCGTGTGTACGCGGCATTAGGGCCAGATCACGCCTGAGTCTTTGCTACTCGGTGCAATTTTCAGCCTATTCATTTGATTGAGCTGAAATCGCACTGTATTGCACAAAAAGGGCCCAAAACCCACACATCTGTGTGTAAATGAGGTATTGGGGCTTATTCACATGGGTGCTGTGGCCTGTACACTGAGAATCAGCAGTTTGTTAATGCGATTGGAGCCACCTGGAGCTGTGTGCAGGCAATCTATGTTACTCTACTCTTACTTGGCCTGCTGGGAGAGCCTATATATTTGGGTGAGGTCAGGTGATCCATGTTCTTGTGTGCCACGCAGTCTGGATGGTCGGCTGCTAGGCCGGAGATTGGGCTTATCTGGGGGGCATTAGGCTGCCAGGGTGTGTGGGGGCCTATCTAGAAGTAAGAGGGCAGTGCAGGTTTGGGACTGCGGCTTGCAGTCCAACCAAAAGTGCCAGTTCTGCCGGCGGGAGAACCTGTCGTGGTCGGAGGTAGAAGGGAAGCTGTTGCCACTAAGGGACCAATCACCTTTACCAGGGACCACAGTGAGTAACTGAAGCAAGTATCGGAGCAGTATTCTCACCGATAGGGTTGCCACCTCATCCCTTTAAAACAGAACACATATGAATTACACAGGTTCTGAGGCTCAGGCTAATGCAGATTAGGCACCGAGTGAGTTTAATTACCACCATAATCAGCCACAGAACCTGTGTAATTCATATGTGTTCTGTTTTAAAGGGATGAGGTGGCAACCCTACTCACCGAACGGGTACGGTGGAGAATCGGGAAACTTCAGGCGGTGATCAAGTCAGGGACCCAACCAGTGGAAATGACGCTTGCAGAGCAGCCTTGTGTGCCAAGCTAGGGACCGAGCCAGTCTGCAGGGGTGAAGTTGAAGGTATCTGAAGTGCCAAGCTAGGGACCCAGCAGGAAAGCGTGGGTGACACTTGAGGGAGATACCACCGCAAAGGCCTTGAGGAGCTTGTAGGATTCAGAGTCAGTGAATCAGAGGGCCCAGTGAGAGACCGGGAGCTCAAGGGGCTGAAGAACTACAAGTAGAAGGTGTACTATAGTTACTTTGAGTTAGGAAAGGAGACAGCAAACCTGCACGTGCATCTTGCTAGGGCCTTTCCCTCTACGGCCGTCCTCCTGTTGAAGTCTGATGCCGCGTACACACAAGCATTTTTCATGACGAGAAAAAAAATGTTTTCTTAAATTGGTCATTAAAAACGATTGTGTGTAGCATTTTTCTCGCCGTTAAAAATGGTCACTAAAAATTTAGAACATGCTCTATTTTTTCTGGTCGCTTTTCACTTTTTAAGGTAGTAATAACGGGAAAAAAACGCTCATGCTCAGAAGCAAGTTATAAGAGGGGAGCACTCGTTCTGGTAAAACTAGCATTTGTAATGGAGATAGCACATTCGTCACACTATAATAGACTGAAAAGCACGAAGACTGAAAAGCGCGAATCGTTTCTCACCAAACTTTTACTAACACGAAATTCAGCAAAAGCAGCTCAAAGGGCTGGTGCCATCTTGGAACTTCCCCTTTATAGTGCCATCGCATATGTTGTACGTCACCGCGCTTTGCCCGAGCATTTTTTTTTTCACGATCTTGTGTATGCAAGGCAGGCTTGACAAGAATCACGTTGAGAAAAACTTACTTTTTTTTCAATGACATTAAAAACGGTCGTGTTTACGCGGCATCAGAGTCTGCCATTTGAACTTGTAACTACTTAAAGCGGATCTCCACCCTAAAGTGAAGATCCGCTGATCGGAACCCTCCCCCCCTCCGGCGTCACATTTGACACCTTTCAGGGGGGAGGGGGGTGCAGATACCTGTCTAAAGACAGGTATCTGCACCCACTTCCGGCCCGCAGTCTCGGGCAAAAGACGGGCTTTTCCCGTTGTGTGCTGGGAACTCTCGGCTCCCAGCACACAGCGGGAGCCAATCGCCGGGCGCAGCGCGACTCGCGCATGCGCCGTAGGGAACCGGGCAGTGAAGCCGCAGCGCTTCACTTCCTGGTTCCCTCACCGTGGATGGACGGGGGAGCAGCAGGGTGACGAGCGATCGCTCGTCCTCTGCTACGGACGCCGCTGGACTCCAGGACAGGTAAGTGTCCTAATATTAAAAGTCAGCAGCTGCAGTATTTGTTGCTGCTGGCTTTTAATATTTTTTTGGGGTGAACCATCCGCTTTAAGGGTGTCCTGGCCCTAACCCTCTTAGCCTTGCAAAATAAAAAAAGGACTGTCAAAGAAAAAAAACCTCTTTTACATCCAAGAATTGTCTGGCGCCCAATGACTTTTACACCCTTTGCACCCACTATGCCTCACAACCCGCCACAAATTAAAGGATGTCAGCTATATTTGGCCTTGAAGGTTCTCATTGGGCTGAAAGAGGTCAGAGATTCTGCTACACCACCAAAAGAAAGCTCTATTTGTGGGAAAAGAAGGACATCCATTTTATTTGGGAACAATGTCGCACACCCGCCCAATTGCCAGTTAAAATAACGCAGTGCCGTATCACAGAAAAATGGGGTAAATCCTTCCTGTGAGGCTGTGGTTAGGGGTGAACACATGCCTTGGCTAAAATATTATGCTGTGCAACCAGAGGCAGACTGACAACTCATGGGGCCCCAGGGCAATAGGAGATTATGGGGCCCCCGGGCAATAGGAGATTATGGGGTCCAAAGGCAATAGGAGATCATGGGGCCCCAGGCAATAGATTATGGGGCCACACAGTACACACACACACACAGAAGTATACATACACAGTATACACACACAGACACACAATGTACACACACAGAATACACATACACACACTGAAAAGGTACTGGAAAGGCGGGGCAGCTATAATCTTGGGATTTTTTTTAAAAACATTTTTACATACTGTCCCTGGTTTTACTGAGGTTGGCAACCCCAATGGGGCCCCCTAGTGGCATGGGGCCCTTGGGCAGTGCCCGCCCGAATGGTCAGTCCGCCCCTGTGTGCAACCATGGCACAGATTATAGAGAACAAAGAACATGTGGTAGTTAATAAAAAAAAAATGACATTCTTTAAAATATTTATTTATTTAGGTTAGATTTTTTTAAATTAGCGCTGTTGGGGGCTTTAACGATTCGAAAATTGAAAGAATGTTCTTAAAGCGGATGGCCCATTAAAAAAATATATTAAAAGCCAGCAGCTACAAATACTGCAGCTGCTGACTTTTAATATTAGGACACTTACCTGTCTTGGAGTCCAGCGGCGTCCGCAGCAGAGGACGAGCGATCGCTCGTCACCCTGCTGCTCCCCCCTCCATCCACGGTGAGGGAACCAGGAAGTGAAGCGCTCCGGCTTCACTGCCCGGTTCCCTACGGCGCATGCGCGAGTTGCTCTGCGCCCGCCGATTGGTTCCACTGTTTGCTGGGAGCCGAGAGTTCCCAGCACACAACGGGAAAAACCCGTCTTTTGCCCGAGACTGCGGGCCGGAAGTGGGTGCAAATACCTATCTGCACCCCCCTCCCCCCTGAAATGTGTCAAATGTGACACCGGAGGGAGGGAGGGTTACGATCAGCAGAACTTCACTTTAGGGTGGAGATCTGCTTTAAAACTAAAAAAGAAATTCTCCTAGTGTATAGATATATTTCATATCCACACCTCTCCCCCTAGCTATGTCTAGTGTCTTCTCCTGAAAAGGATTGTCCTGAATATGACAGAGGAGACCCGAGGCTCCAGAATTTTCTTGCACTTGTTTAACAAGTTCCCAGTCACATATGTCATTGTCAATTGCTGCCATCTCATTAGTTACATGCTAAATACTTAGGTCTTATCTGATAATGAAGATGAAAGACAAGACTGACTGGTGCGCTCATTTACAGACAAGATAAGTGTTATGCCGCGTACACACGGTCGGAATTTCCGATGGAAAAAGTCAGATGGGTTCTTAGATAGGTTCTTTATTTTTCTGATGGAAAAAAATTGTATTGGAAAATCCATTCGTCTGTATGAAATTCCGATGCACCAAAAGCCAAGTATGCTCGGAATCAAGTCGACGCATGCTCGGATACATTGAACTTAATTTTTCTCGGCTTGTCGTAGTATTTTGTTCGTCACTGCGTTCTTGACGGTCGGAATTTTGTGTGACCGTGTGTATGCAAGCCAAGCTTGAGCAGAATTCCGTTGGAAAAACCATCAGATTTATTTCCAAAGGAAAATCCGTTCGTGTGTACGCGGCATAACAGTTTTATCAATATTTGTAAAATAATATGTGAATTGTGCATCTACCACCAGTGGCAGCCTTATCGTGGGTCAAAAAACAATAGCAGGTGGTCTGAAGTAGAAGACCTCACAGGGATAGCATTAAATGATTAAAGCTACTTCTGGTCTTTCCCATATCTCCCAACTTTTTGAGATGGGAATAAGGGACACCTATTAGCAAAAGTATGTAGGCATAGGGCACACCCCTTGCCACACCCCCTTAAAGGAGAATTATACAACAACAAAAAATGAGTGCTTTTTTTTTACCACTACCTTCCCTTTATGCCGGCTTTTGAAATTTAGAAATTGGATGAAAGGTTTAGCACTGTGACAATAACAATTCAAATTTACTTGGTTTTATATCATAGTATTTTTTCCATGCTCAGTGCACCATACATTCACAGACTCACTTCCCTGTTTACATCCCTCCTTTTCCTATTTCTATTTCACATATTCATTTCATACATCGACACCTCCATTCACTGGTTCCCTTTTCATCATGATTAGTTCGTATTATGTCAGACATCACACATATTCATCCTCCATATGTCACCATTCACTCATGTTGGTTCATTCACATGTGCACACTCCCACATTCTCTACCAAAATTACATTTCTTTTCATCCTTTTTCTTTTTCCTTTTTATTTTTTCTTCCCCTTCTCTCTCCTCTCTTATGTACCTTGTTAGACTCTCCCAATGGATATATGTGCGCACACATACATGCACACATTACCACTGCGTGCATGCGTGGAGGCGCAAATGTACCTTTTCTTATATACAGAATATTTGTGGTGATATCACCACTTGTTCAAATATTATTATTAGTCCTATATAATAATTAGCACTGTGTGCTGGGTCGCGCTTGTCCCTGGTGGGTCGGATCTGGTTTCTCCCCCCCGGCATGTTTGCCTCACCCTGACTGTGGCTGCCCTTTCCCCCTTCCGTTTGCCTTCCCTTTCCTCTCCCCCGCCCTGCCCCCCCCTTTTTTCCACTCTGTGGTGCAGGCCACGACACGCATGTGTGACCTCCCGTGGGCCCAGTAGTGCTTTTGCCTTTGGCTCCCTCCCTGAAGTCGTTTCTTTATCTGACCCCGGGACCTGTTCCAACTCCCCTCTGTTTGCCTCCCCTTTTACCCGGTTTTGCCCTTGATGGTGTGGCTGGTGTCCGATCCCGGTCTGCCCTTCGATATGTGCCTTGGTGAGTGGCAGGTTGATTTAATACATTATTGCTTATTCACATTGCTATGGGAGGACACCATGCACTCCGACATTTACCATTATGTTGGGGTGGGCAGGTCCTCCTTATGCTTGTGTTTACATTTTTATTGATATACATATTTTCTCTTCATAGAACCTATGTTTGCATAAAAATATTTGCTCCCTGAAGAAGACCACTACTACGAAGGTAGAAACGCGTAGGGACTTTTTCGCACTTAGTGCTCATATGCATATAGTACTGTTTAAATTTGAATTGTTATTGTCACCACTTTGTTTTATCTGTTCATCGATTGATTTTTTTTCAAAGCTCATATCCTGAGTTCCCTTTTGTTTAGGGGCTATTTTTTGATAAACCTATTTATTCCAATAAATATATTTTTTTACCAATTTGTATATTGTCTATATCCTTCTTCAACACAAAGCCTCTAGGGGTAAATTTCCTTTTTTTCAAGTACTATCAGGGGTGTGCAGTATCCTTCATCCATGGGTTGTAATACCTTTTCTTTGCTGGAAGGTTTAGCACTGAGAAACACTTTTTGAAAGATAAAACGTGTATTTTATTGACAACTATATAGATCAGACCAAAATGAGGAACAAATGAGAAGGAAAGGGGGACAGAAGGACTTTGTTCCAAATCAGGGACACTCCCTCAAAATCAGGGACACTCCCTCAAAATCAGGGACAGTTGGGAGCTTTGCCTTCCATGCCACCATGTCCATATCTGACAACTTTTAATTAGATTGAGAAGGTCATGTTCAGTACAGACATTATGCGTTAGCTGATTCACCCATGTCACTGACCCTAAGACCCCTTTCACACTGGGTCACTTTGCAGGCGCTATAACGCTAAAAATAGCAACCTGAAACAGTCGCTTCTGTCTCTCCAGTGTGAAACCCCCGAGGGCTTTCACACTGGAGCGGTGCGTTAGCAGGACAGTAAAAAACATCCTGCTAGCAGCATCTTTGGGGCGGTGAAGGAGAAAACCTTGCATTACGGTGTGTAGTTACAGACAGAAGAACAGGAAGTCAGGATTTCTCAGAAGAAATAAGGACATTTAAAACCAAAATGGAAGAATGAGGTAAGTGTAGGAGGACTGCACTAAGGTAAAGGAAGCTATTTAGGAAAACAAAAAATTTACCTTTACAACCCCTTTAATGTATTCTATGCATAAGGTGAAAAAACCTTCTGTAGTGCAGCAGCCCCCCAGAGCCCCCCTTTTACTTACCTGAACCCGATTGTTCCATCATGGGGACAAGCACAGCAGCTCCAGCCGCTGTCTCGGGTCCTTATTGGATAGATTTATAGCAGCGCAGCCATTGGCTCCCGCTGCTGTCAATCAAATCCAGTAACACGGAAGCCGAGGCAGGCCAGCATGTCCACAGGGATGCAGGGAGGAGCCAGGAGCGCTGCTGGGGGACCCCAGAGGAGGAGGATTGGGGCCACTCTGTGCAAAACCCTTGCACAGAGGAGGTAAGTATAACATGTCTGTTATTTAAAAGAAAAACCCTTTACAACCCCTTTATCAAGTCCGAGAAAACCATAAGTCAGTTTTCCATTTTTGCTGAATCACCCTGGAACCCCTTACCATGCATGGGTTAGAATCCCTGAGTATTCCCAACTAATTCTTTTTATCCTTCTTAAAGGGACCACAACCTAAATAATGGGGACACATATCTCCCATCTAGGACCCATTCCTGGCATCCTGTACAACATCTAAAGACTCATGTAGACTGATTTTCTCAGTATTCAATACTTTAATATAAAATTTGACCATCCATGCTTGGGTAAAGTGTGTGGGCGCATTCAATAATGCCCAGGACCATGTGGGCCACATTCAGATGAAAGTCAACCTTAAAGTGGAGTTCCAACCTAAAGTGGAACTTCCGCTCATCTGATTTCTCCCCCCTCTGGTGCCACTATTGGCACCTTTCGGGGGGAGGGGAGACAGGATACCTATCTTTGACAGGTATCCTATTTCACTTCAGGGAGTCTGGGCCTCAGCCCATGACGTCACTGCGGGGCTCTCTTCTCCTCCCCCAGGCCAATAGGAGAGAGGATCGGGGCCTCACGCATGCGCAGTAGGGTTCCCGGCATGAAGCCAAAAGGCGACACTGCTGGGATCCCTTACCCGCAATGGCAGCGGCAGCACCCGACAGCTGATGGAAACATCAGCTGCGGTGCCGACATCGCTGGACTCCAGGACAGGTAAGTGTCCTATTATTAAAAGCCAGCAGCTGCAGTATGTGTAGCTGATGTTTTCTTTAAAAAAAAAAATTGGGCTAGAACATCGCTTTAAGCTCATCAGTGTGCTGCTTTTCCTTTCATTAACCAGTTACAGAGTGAGCCTGGGGAGGGGACCTGTAAGTGAAAGTGAAACTGCGGCAAAAAAAAAATCAGCTCTGCTCCCTGCCAAACAGGGCTATGCTGTGAGGCAGAGCTGTGTACATCTCAGAGCTGGGTGGACAGACAAACAAATTCATTGGCACATTAAACAGCTCACATGTTTTATCTCTTATTTAGTGTTTGCTTCAATGATTTGAATCCTTGCACTGTAAACACCAGTTCAGAAAATGAGATATTGGCTATTGTTCCCAATGTCAGCTCCCAGGGAACTTGGACAGTCAGTTTGCATTCCTAAGTATTAGTCACAAAGAGCTAGTTTGTTAGCTGTACTGATCAAAGAAAGATATCACACTCTGTTCTGAACAAAAATCTGTGTTGTATTGTTTATTGAAGAAAAATGTAACTGTTTTTTTTTTTAAAATACACAATGAATAAAGTCAAGTTCAAGACAACAAGTAAAACCAGTTCGCTAACTGCAAATGCCACCTAAAAAAACACTACATTGGTCTGAAATGGGTGTCTTTGGGAAGATCTTTTTATACATTACAAAAGCAAAAGGGGGCTGCAAATTACGAAAATAATAATTTGGGCCCTTTGCGCACGGGGTTGTACAGGCGCCTGGATTGCAGAGGCACCTGTGAAAAAAACAAAAAAGAGTAATTGTAGCCAAACTATGAAAGCGAGAGACAGAGAGAAAAAATACTCTGCAAGGTTTCCCACTGAGTTTGGGCTACACTTGTGCCATAGTCTAGGTGCACGACTTGGGAGATTAAAAAAAAAAAAAGACTATGAAGCTATGGGCTGGCCACAGAGCACAGATCACTGAGAAGCATCAGGTATTATAAAGTCTCTGGATGTTGAGAAAAGGACTGCATGGGAGAAGGAAAGGCACAAGTACCAAGGTGTAGTAGCAGGAGACAGTCACTCAGTAGTGGCTGCCCCCTAATCCATGCGTCAGACCTAGGGTGACCACATGTCCCGGATTGCCCGGGACAGTCCCACATTTTGCAGGTCTGTCCCGGGCACATTCATTCCAGGACAATACAGTGTCCTGGAATGAAACTGACACAGCCACCCCACCCCCCCCCCCCGGGCCAATCTGATGCCACCAAAAAAGGCCGTCACATCACCGCTTTACTCACTGACCGTATTTGTCGTGGCCGGGAATGCCTGGAGGAGCACAATCCTGCCCCCTGCTTGTGATTGGAAAAATCATAAATCCCGCCTCTTGTGTCCAATTACTGTGCTGTGATTCATTACAGCACAAGCTGATTTTTGGGAAGGGGGGTGTCCCTGAATGGTAGTTTGGAAATGTGGTCACCTTAGCCCGACCCCTAATCTCCATGTTGAGCACTGGACGCATGGATTTCAACCGTTTTTTTTTTTCGGCGCATGATTAGAGCCTGAAGCTCTAATTGGCTTCAAAAAGGGTGGGCTCAGGGCGCAGAGCACTGCGCCCCAAGCCTGCCCACTTATGTGACATTAGCAAATTAATATTCTTCTTGCTTCTAATACCTGGAGAATCAAGAAGTGGGTCCTGGGAACCAAATGGACGGGAGTCCTAAGCCTTGATTGGCCGGGAGGAGAAGCAACCGCCGGGACTTGGGAGGAGATGCAGGGGTGAAGCTGTCGAAGCCGTAACCTGGATAGGGTAAGTGCAGAGCTTTCAAGCGACTTGGCGGGTGACGGGCGAGCGAAGCCGCGATCAATCCTGCCACAGGGGTGGGTGGGGGTAGTATGGGGGCCAGGTTTGCCGCCCCCCCAAAAATATTTAACCACCAGCCACCACTGGAGTCACTAGTTAAAAGCGTGGTCAGTAGTCCAAGCCAGGGTCGGTAGTGCAGGCAGGCAACAAGCATAAGCAGGCAAGAGTAATCCACATGCAAGGTCGGAGAGGAAGCCAGGTCAGTAACAGGATCAAGACTGGGTCACAGAACCAAGGCAGAAGACCATGCAGCAAAAAATTAGCCTCAGCCTGACAGCCGGCTTAATTTTTGGCCAGCAAAGCGGCTAAGTGGTTAGCAATTCTGCCTGATAGCACTAGATTGTTGGTTTGAATCCAAACCATGGAACAACCTGCTTGGAGTTTGCATGTTCTCCCTGTTCCTGTGTGGTTCTTCCTTCCACACTCCAAAGACATGCTGATAGGTTAAAGTAGAACTATAGGCACATTTTTTTTTTTTTTTTTTCATTTTTAAAAGAGTATGGGAGGCTTATAACCCTTTGTCATTTCTGTCCCATTGCAGGGATTTCCCTTTACTTCCCAAACAGGAAGTGAGAGGAAATCTTTGCAAATTAAGGGAATATCTTGGGGACCCCAAAATCAATAGTCCTAGTGTCCCCATTGGAAGATTTCCACTATATTTATTTTCTTGGGACAACCCATAATTTGGGATCTCCTTTTCCTTTTCCTTTCAATGATAATAGTAAAAAGGACAAATAGAGAGGGTGAATATCCTTAACTAGGGCACAGACAGCAATAAAAACTGACAGGTGTTCTAACCCCTCTCAGTTCTGTCCAAAACAAACAAAAAAAAATGTTGCCCTTAGTTATACTTTAACCACTTCAGCCCAAGAAAAATGTACCCCCTTCCTGACTAGAGCACTTTTTGCGATGCGGCACTGCGTCGCTTTAACTGACAATTGTGCAGTCGTGCGACGTTGTACACAAACAAAATTGACGTTCTTTTTTTTCCCCACAAATAGAGCTTTCTTTTGGTGGTATTTGATCACCTCTGCGGTTTTAAATTTTTGCGCTATAAACAAAAAAAGTGCGACAATTAAAAAAAAAAAACGATATTTATGACTTTTTACTATAATAAATATATATATAAAAAAAACAATTTTCTTCCTCAGTTTAGGCAAATATGTATTCTTCTACATATTTTTGGTAAAAAAAAAATCGCAATAAGCGTATATTGATTGGTTTGCGACAAAAGTTATAGCGTCTGCAAAATAGGGGGATAGAATTATGGCATTTTTTTATTAGTAATGGCGGCGATCTGCGATTTTTATAGTGACTGCGACGATATGGCGGACACATCGGCCACTTTTGGCACTATTTTGGGACCATTGTCATTTAAACAACCATCAGTGCTATAAAAATGCACTGATTACTGTGAAAATGACACTGGCAGTGGAAGGGGTTAAACACTAGGGGACGATGAAGGGGTTAAGTGTTTCCTAGGGAGTGATTCTAACTGTGGGGGGATGGGCTACGAATGACACGACAGTGATCAATACTCCCGATCAAAGGGAGCAGAAGAACTCTGTCCTGTCACTAGGCAGAACAGGGAAATGCCTTGTGACACAATCACAGGCCGCCGGTGAACATTGAGTTCACGGGGCCCGCGGGCACTGTCACCGAGAAAGCGGGGTGCACGCGCGGTGCACGGCTCCCAAAAGGGGACGTAAAGGAACGACCATTTGCCCACCGCTGCCATTGTGCCAACGTATATCGTCATGCAGCGGTCGGCAAGTGGTTAATATGCCCCTAGTATGTGTATGTATGAATGAGAGCTATGGACCTTAGATTGTAAGCCCCTTGAGGGCAGGGACTGATGTGAATGTACAATATATGTGTAAAGTGCTGTGTAAATTGTTGGTGCTATATAAATACCTGTAATAAAAAAAATTGTGACAGACTCAGAGAAGTACCATTAACCTTTAGAGCCGGTTCACACTGGGGCGACACGACTTCGGGGGTGACTCGGCAAGGCGTCATGAAAACGACTTCAGAGGCGACTTGCAAAATGACTTCTGTAAAGAAGTCAATGCAAGTCGCCCCGAGTCGTGCAAGAACCTTTTTCTAAGTCGGAGCGACTTGCGTCACTCCTATTAGAATGGTTCTATTGACTAGAATGGGACGCGACTTGTCAGGCGGCTGAGCCCCAGTGTGAACCGGCTCTTAATCACAAAGTGGAGAATTTCCACATTAGGCTCAGCACTATATTGGTTTTCCCCTTTCAGCAAGAAATTGAACTACCCTGCACTAGGGGTCCAGTCCTAAACAGCAGGGGTCACCAATCTCTGCCTCCCCTGATTTCCAGCAAAGAGAAAAACTCTGCTGAGAAAAGTTGGAGTACCTGGAGCTGCTCAGTCTTTTTTGCCTTAAAACAGCTCAGCCCTTCAAACACATAAACTTCACCAGTTGACTTCAGGCCACCAGTGGAGGGGATTTCTTGTTGAAAGCGCCTTCAATAATCGTATGATAAACGCAGTGCTAATGTAATATCTACGCGTTGTGTTAATCTTAAAGCAGCATGTTCTAACAACCCATTTAATGTCATACATTCCAAACGCCGCTGTATTAAATCTTCGGTTGTTTTAGCTAATTACAATAATCTCAGTACGTTATCCTGCATTTATGTATAATCTGTACGAAACATCCACAAATACAATTTCAACAAGCACGTTCCTGCCTGAACAATTTATATTATTTCCTCGTTATTATGAAACACAATATTTCTTTTTTTTTTCATTTAAATTTAAGTTTATTATAATAAAATAAAGAGCATACAGAGTAATAAACGTAATACAATAAATGCATCAGGAAACATCGTGTTGACAATTATAGTAGTAAACAATAGATTACATTTCTTAACTAGATTTCCCCTTCTCCTCCCTCCCCCCCCCCCCCCCCCAATGTCCCAACTATATACCTGGTAAGTCTAACATGGGAGTGTAAACGTGTATAATCAGGAGGGATGGGAATCGGTAGAGGTAGCGACAACATTTTAGGGCTAAAATTCCCTGTTTACTAAGCAATCTATAAAACTTTTATTATAAGCTGAGATCATAAAACTAAAATATATGTAAGGAATAAATCATACCGAACCGTGGAGAGGATAGGTTTCCGGGGGCATCCCCTCCCCCCGACACCCCCACCGGGAGCAATCTGTGTCGAGGAGGGGGGGCAGCCCCCCCTGATGACAAAAAAATTAGATCCAAATGGAATTTAATACATACATCCAGTTAAACTAAATCAGCACTACCTGAGACCAGTGGAGAATATGATATGTAATGAATATCTCCTGTTCAAGAGAAAGAATAAAAATAAAGAAAAGGAGAGGGGGAGAAGGAGGAAAGAGGAAGGAGAGGAAAGGGAAAGGGAGGGTGGGCCTACCTGCCATAGGATTACATCAGTCTGAGTCCAGAGCCAAAACTAAACTTACATGTTGTGGGAGATTCCCATGTAAATCAACCAAGGTTCCCAAATTTCAGTGAACTGGGTAGAGGTATCTAACATAGAGTTAATTCTTTTTTCTTGTTCCATAATCCATGTGACCTTTCTCTTCATGTGTAAAATGGAAACCGACGGTTTCTTCCATGCAGCCGCTAAAGTGATTCTGGCGCCAGTCAGTATAAATAGAATCAGCTGTCTAATGGCCTTGGAGCTCTGTGGTATTAGTCCATTCAATAAGGCTATTGCAGGAGATTGATGGAGGTTACTCTCCTGATAATCTGGAATACCCTGTTCCAGAATCCCCGTATCCTAGGGCACTCCCACCAAGTATGGATCATGGTGCCTATTCCTTGACAACCTCTAAAGCATAGTGGTGAGGATGACGGATACATGGTGGCCAATTTAAATGGGACCAAGTACCATCTATTGAAAATTTTTATATTAGCTTCAATGAGGGATGGACTCTTAAAACCCTTAAGAGATCTAGAGTAGTTTTTTTGCCAGTCCACCAAGTCCCAGTCCTCTTGAAGCTCTCTTTCCCAAGCTAGCATATGAGGTAATTTTATGTTATTTGATGCAAGAGATTTGTAGATGATAGAGATATTACCTTTCCTATTCTGAGCTTGTTCGCATTTGTGTTCATATCGGGTCAAAAGGCCAGAAATTGTTTTATCGTTCCAAAGTTTCTGAGCAAGGGTATGTATTTGGTGTAGTCTGGATCTTTCAGAGGGGGGGGGGGGGGGCAAAGGTTGTCTATAAGGAATTGCTCAGGAAGAGGACCTGTATGTTGAAAGAAACGTCCAATGCGGTACTCCCCCCTATCAAGCCACCATTTGAAGGAGTCCACTTCCGTTTTGGGGCAGAAAGATGGGTCGAGAAAGATACTTGACAAAGGTTTGCCTCTAGAAATTAAGAGTGGATTGCTTTTAAGTGAATCCCATAATACCAATGCTTGTGATAGGGTGGGGGATAGTATAGGGGGTCTACTTTTAGGAGTGCGCCACATGAGTTCTTCAATTGTGGACAATGGGGAAGCCTGTTCTTCTATTTCTATCCAATCTGGGCGATCATTTTTAAGGTAAACCTCCGATAATTGCGCTAACCTCGCGGATTGATAATACCATAACAAGTTTGGCACTCCTAGACCTCCCTGTTCAGGTAAGTTAAACAGACTACGAGAGGGAAGACAGAGTCCCTTTTTGTTCCAGATAAACTTGGTGATTTTACCTTGAAAGGATTTTAGATGGCTTTTTAATATCGGGATCGGAAGGGATCGAAAAAGATATAGGAGTTTCGGGAGGAGAGTCATCTTGGTAGAATTAATTCTGCCGATCCAGCCTATTTTCTGCGCTCCCCATTCGGTAAGGTCCTTCTCCAGTTTCCTATACTGTACATAGGAGGGTAATTGACTAAGTATAAATTCTGGAAATTTGGGGTCAGGTTGATACCTAAATAGTTAGTAGACGTAGAGTCCCATTTGAAAGTATATTTGTTTCTCAAGAGGGACACTGTGGGTTCTGAAAGAGAAATATTAAGGGCCCTAGATTTAGGCATGTTTACCGTGAGACCCGAGACTTTAGAGAACTCGTCTAGCAGGGAGAAAATTTCTGGAAGGGAGGAGATAGGAGAGGTCACGAAGAGTAGCAAATCATCTGCGAATAATGCGCATTTGAGTTCTTTTTTATTACAATGAACTCCCCTGATATTCGAGTTATCTCGGATGGCTATGGCCAGAGATTCAATAACAATAGCGAATATCAGAGGAGATAAAGGGCAGCCCTGTCTTGTGCCTCTTTGGATATTTATAGATTCCGAGAATATGCCCTGTAACCGGATTTTAGCTTCAGGGGAGGAATAGAGAGCGGAGATGATTCCTAAAAATTTAGAACCAAACCCCCAACGATTCAAAACAGAAAACAAAAATGGCCAAGATACTGAATCAAAGGCTTTCTGGAGATCAAGTGAGAGAAGCATACCTCTTTGTCTAGTGCTTCCAGACCACCCCGAGTACATTAAAGAGATAAGATCAATAGCTCTCCTGATCTGGTCCGGGCCTTGTCTCCCTGTGATAAAACCTACTTGATCTTTGGATATGTATTGACCTAAGAAGGCAGACATCCTATTAGCTATTATTTTAGTAAGTATTTTTAGGTCGTAATTAATGAGGAATATCGGTCTATAGTTCTCCACTAGGCTATGATCTTTATCGGGTTTCGGTATCAACGAAATATAGGCCAAGTTAAGTTGTTTATCTATAGGGGAGCCTTCAGTCAAATGATTGTAAAATCGTGCTAGGTAGGGTGATAGAATGATAGGAAATGTTTTGTAATAAGACCCTGAGAATCCATCAGGGCCAGGAGCTGTGTTTAATTTTAAGTTTTTGATCACTGACATAACTTCCTCAGCTGAAATGGGTGCCTCCATCAACTCCTTGTGAACCTTTGTCAACCTAGGAAGATTCAGGCTGTTCAAATATTCACCTTTTTTGTCCGAAGAAAAGTTACTATCCTTAGCGTAGAGCTTGGAATAGAAGTCGTGGAAGGCCCCCATCGCCCGCCGAGGATTTAGGGTAAGGGTACCATCTGCCATTTTTATCTTAGGGATGGTTCTCGATTTAAATCTGGGAGATAGTTTGCGTGCTAGCATTGGACCTATTTTATCCTTTAAATGGTAGAACCTGGCACCTGTCCATTTTAGATCATTTTCTGATTTTGCTGTCAGAGCTAGGTTTAAGGCCGATCTAGCAGCGTCAAGATCGTGGGTGGGAACACTGAGAGGGTCTAATTTATGTTTTCTACGTAACTCTAAATAGGTCTCTTCCAATTTCTCTATGGTCAATTTCTTTTGTCTTCTAAGTTTGGCTGTAATTTGTATTATTTTTCCCCTAACTGTAGCTTTATGGGCAGCCCATAAGGTTTCGGGGGATATATCTTTAGTATCGTTAATTTCAAAATATTCCTTTATGGATTGTTCAATTTCTGCCATGAGAGTGGGATCTTTTAAGATCGACTGGTTAAGTGTCCAGTGAGAAATTTTATGAGTTGTGTCCTCTTTTCTCAAGGTTAATAGAACCATGGAGTGGTCTGACCAAGGGACATCCTTTATAGTGGATTTAGAGGCTGCTGGGACATGATGGTTGGATATTAATATATGGTCTATGCGGGAGTACGATTTGTGAGGATTAGAATAGTGGGTGTAATCTTTAGTTTTCGGATTTAATTCTCTCCAAATATCGGTCAATCGGGATTGATGAAGCATGCAAGCTACTTGTGTGCTAATTTTGGTTGGCCTTATGAGTTTATTATTATTTGGTTTGGATTTATCTAAACCCGAATCGAAAGCCAGGTTGGAGTCTCCTCCCATAATAATGATGCCCTCCATAAGAGGATTGAGGACTTCAAGCATCTGAGAGAATAACTTCTTCTGTCCCCTATTGGGGGCGTAATAGGAGACAAACGTTTATAGCTTCTCGTCTAGAGTTCCTTTTACCAAAATAAATCTGCCTTCCGGGTCTCTATATTCCTTTAGTAAATTAAAATTACAAAATTTGGATAACAAGATAGCCACTCCTTTCGTCTTGTTTTCCGCGTTGGATAAGTAGAATACTGGGAAGTGGGAGTGTAGGAATGAGGGGGAGTACCGCCTTGGGAAGTGTGTCTCCTGCAGGAGCACTATATCTACATGAAGTGCCTTGTATGCCTGGAGGGCTTTTCGTCTTTTAATAGGAGAGTTCAACCCCTGGGTGTTGTGTGTCACAACACGCAGGGGTTTAGTAGTGTTATTTGAGCCAGCCATGGGTCGTAAAGAGTGTTATGGACAGATCGTGTCTTGAAGACTGAGTCCATAGCTCAGAAGACACCTGTGATGGCAGGTAGGCCGGGAGGGAGGGTGGGAAGGTAAAGGGGGAAAAGGGGAGAATAGATACATGGAAATAAAGGCAAAAATGGTAACAACAAAGCAAGATGTAGTATTGCAAAAGGTCAAACCATGACCCAGATTGAAGGAAGGGAAGTTTGCTCCTTCCTTCAATCAAACAGAATTTATTAGAGTAGTCCATTTAGAGGACTAACTTCCTACTTGTCAGGGCGACAAAGTGTCGCTCCAAGAAGTAGGTTGAGGCTCAGGGCCTCACCGCCGACTGTCAGCGACAATCAAAAAGTTAATGAATTAAATTTTGAAAAACAAAGGGTTGATCCCCCAAAAATAACAATTGAAGAGATGGTACCTTCCCCCTAAAAAAAAATATATATATATATATATATATATATATATTATTTAATACCATAGGAAAAAATAAAAATTGTAGAACCATATGGGTAAGTAGATATTGAAAAACCACAAGAATAAATAAATAAATTATATAAGTGAGCCAGTAAATATTAACTCTTACTCTACCAGAAATCCTTATAAGTAATTTGATCAAGAATTGAGAAACAATTCATATTAAAAGAAGGCCTATTGGGGAGAAAAAAAAAGAACACAACAACTTATATGAATGGGGGATGGACACCACCGGAGCTAAGATTAAATCATTTCAGTTGATGTTTAGTAGAGTTATTTCAGACTTTCCTGTGTTTGACTCTATTCCAGGGATTTGAGGTTGGACTATTGGGTGTATTTCTTTTAGCTGAGGTTTGTTGCGGTGGTAAAGTGTCCATGGCTGGTTCATGTGAAATAATTTTCAGGTCTAGTAATAGTCTTTCACCTTCTTGAAAGTTGTGTACTACGTGGAGTCTGCCGTTATATTTGAATTTTAAGGCGAATGGGAAGGCCCATTTGTATTTAATGTCTTTTTTCATGAGGGCAGAAAGTAGTGGTTTCATCGCTCTCCTCTTCTGAATGGTGTAGGGAGATATGTCTGAAAATATTTGAATCGTTGCACCTTGATATTGAAGGTTTTCTTGTTGTCGAGATTTTTTCATCACCTCGTCTTTGGTGGAGTAATAGTGAGGCTTTACTATCACATCTCTCGGTAAGCCGTCTTTTCTTGGTGGGCCTAGGGATCTATGTGCTCTGTCTAATTCCATTTTGTGAATAGGTATGGATGGGATCAGGATTTTTATGATGTCCTGTATAGCTGAGTGTACATCTGTGATGGACTCAGGTAGCCCCCCGAGCCTGAAATTATCCCTCCTTGATCTGTTCTCCAAATCATCTATTCTGGCCTGGGCCACCTCCAGTTGTTCTTGCAGGTGTTGTATGTGGTCAGTATTTTGTTCGATTCTAGAGACATTAATATCCAGTTTCCGTTCTATGGATTCGATCCTGTTTCCAAGACTTTGGAAGTCGGCTCTGATGTCCTTAGTGATTTTTTCAGCGTTCTGGGCGAGGCCCCTATCTAGAATTTCCGATATCCTGTTGAATAAGTCAGTAACATTGAACGGGGCTTCAGGGGAGCGTTCAGTATTAGAATGGATGTAGATAGGGTTTTGAGAAGGGGCCTCAGAAGGGGTTAATTGACCCGACATTGTGGATATTATTCCTTCTTTAACAACAGACGAGTATAGCGCTGTATGTGATATAGAGTCTGATGAAGGGGGTGGTGAGATGGCTAACAGGTGAGATGAGATTTGTTTGACAGACATAGAATTTTCGGTAATTTCCAGCGTATGTGTCTGGAGTTTGGAGTCCATGTTTTTAAGAGATTCCTTGACGGCTAAAGTTTTGATAGTATTCTTGTTCTTCTTGTTTCGCTTTCCCTTCATGTATTGAATGTGTAGCAGAATATTTGCACCCACATGAGTCAAAGCTAAGTGAATATTAGGGTCGGCAGATTTATTAAGTATCCTGAATCAACCATTGGGAGGAGCATGATATTTTAGTGTTCAGTTCATACCTGGGTACCAGGGCTTGTAGTCAAACTGTGAAAACTGACAAAATCTGTTATAGGTGGAGTCCATGTTTAATATAATAAGTGGGTGTCATTACTGTAGATGGGGGGGGGATCTAAGATCTTCAAAAAATGTTGTCATCAGACACCCGACGGTGAGTGGTGGGTCTTCCCTAAGTCGCCACCTTAAAAGTATCCCTGAAATGAATTATAGTAAATGACTTGCGATTATTGCAGATTAAGTAAGATAATGTTGAATGAAAGTTTTCCTCTTAAGGTTGCAGCCTTAAAATTATCTGGTGTATATTTCTTCAGGTGGTAGCCTTAATCTGAGAGGCTGTAATGTACTCTGACAGGGGGGGGGATATGGACTGAGGGTCTTGAGGAGCGATGCTGAGGTAACCACTAGTCCCCTGTCTCTGTGTATTGTATCCACTCTGAAACACAATATTTTAATCTCTGCTACGTGTGATACATGTTCTATTCATGGAGTATTTGTGATTGTTGAATAATAGCAGCATAACCGTATCAAATAATACATCATATATGAAATATACATACAGGATGTAACGTATGTATGTATGGAGCTACTGGTAATTAATGTACATACACGATATTACCAAAAGTATTGGGACACCTGCCTTCACACGTACATGAACTTTAATGGCTTTCCAGTCTTAGTCTGTAGGGTTTAATATTGAGTTGTCCACTCTTTGCAGCTATAACGGCTTCAACTCTTCTGGGAAGGCCGTCCACGAGGTTTAGAAGTGTGTCTGTTGGAATGTTTGACCATTATTCCAGAAGCGCATTTGTGAGGTCAGACATGGCTCGCAGTTTCCACTCTAATTCATCCCAAAGGTGTTCTATCAGGTTGAAGGCCACTACTCTGTGTAGGCCAGTCAAGTTCCTCCAAACTCGCTCATCCATGTCTTTATGGACCTTGCTTGCACTGGTCTAAATCATTTGGTGGAGGAGGGATTATGGTGTGGGGTTGTCTTTTAGGGGTTGGGCTTGATCCCTTAGTTCCAGGGAAGGGAACTCCTAAGGCTTCAGCATACCAAGATAATTTGGACAATTTCATGCTCCTAACTTTGTGGGAACAGTTTGGGGATGGCCCCCTTATGTTCCAATATGACTGCACACCAGTGTATAATGCAAGGTCAGTAAAAAGTCTTGAATGAGTTTCTGATGAATTTGATTGTGGAGACTGCGGGCCAGGGCTTCTTGTCCAACATCAGTGCCTTACCTCACAAATGCGCTTCTGGAAGAATGGTCAAATATTCCCACTATTAACCTCCCTGGCGGTATGATTCTTTCTGATTTTAGGTGCTAAAAGCGGTACCATTATTTGCAAGGAAATTTAGCGTTTTATACTGTAGGCTTGTAATTCTTATGCCGCGTACACACGATCATTTTTTGTGATGAAAAAAAACGACGTTTTCAAAAACGTCATTTAAAATCACCGTGTGTGGGCAAAACGTTGTTTTATGTCTTCAAAAAAACGACCAAAAAAAAATTTGAACATGCTTGAATTTTTTGTGTCGTTTTTCAAAACGTTGTTTTTTGTGTCATAAAAAGTGATGGTGTGTGGGCAAAACGATGTTGAAAACGACGTTTTTAAAGCCGCGCATGCTCAGAGGCAAGTTATGAGACGGAGCTTCAATGGAACAGAGTGCCGTCGAACGTGGTGTACGTCACCACGCTTTGCTAGAGCATTTTGGAAAAACGATGGTGTGTATGCAACGTCGTTTTGGAAAATGAAGTTTGAAAAACATTGTTTTGTTTCATCACTTGAAACGTTGTTTTTTTTCATCACAAAAAATTATCGTGTGTACGCGGCATCAGGAATAACTCACTTAAATCTGACCAAACAAGAGTCTAATAGGCATCCCGGGTATGACATTTTTTTTTAAATAAAATTATAATATAATAAATAATTATAACAAATGATAATATAATTATAATAAAAATTATTTAATAATGTAATCAAATCAAAATCACTGAAATTTGCTCCGTTGCAGAATTGTCGCTGTCATTACTTTTTTTTTTTTTATGACAAATTTCCCCACAAATCGCTATCGCTCAATTCTGCAAGTGATTATAATTTAATATCGCTGTTTTTTAGCTGCTCTTAAACCATTTTTGACATAAAGAGACACTTTTGGTTGCTATGGACAATCTACAGTTTGCAGGGAGAAAGAACAGTTTTTATTTTATAAAAGAACATGCAGGACACTGGGCAGACCACTAGGGACAAGGGGGGTGTGTATTATTTACATACAGTACTGTAATCTATAAGATTACAGTATACTGTATGTATAGTGTTTGTTTACTTTTTTGAATTTGGCGCCGATCTCCTCCCCTGTGCGTTGTAACGTCGCAGGGAACGGATCTCAGCGGCACACGGGGACACTGTGTGAATCGAGCGAGCCCCCGCTCGCTCACACAGCGCGGATGCATCGCTGGATCCAGGAACAAGGTAAGTAAACCCTGCCTGTGGACAATGCGAGGCGAGCCCGAGTCTGACTCGGGGTTACCGATCGCAGCATGAAAATGTAAATGTAACCCCGAGTCAGACTTGGGAATACCGTCAGGGGGGTTAAACCTTGTGTACAGCCTTCCCAGAAGAGTTGAAGCTGGTATAGCTACAAAGGGTGGGCCAACTCAATATTGAACCCTACGGACTAAGACTGGGATGCCTTTTGAGTTTATGTGCATGCAGGGGCGGACTGACAACTCATGGGGCCCCCGGGCAATAGAAGAATATGGGGCCCCTGGGCTTACAGATGGCCACCATGCCAGGAGGCAGTGCTTTTCAAATCAAAGCGTAGCGTATCGTATCGCATTTACACTACGTCTACGCAAAGTACTGGAGCAAGTGCCGTATTCTCAAAGCACTTGCCCTGTAATTTTCGGCGGCGTAGCGTAAATGCGGCGTCGTAAGGATGCGTAATTCAAATACTGAAGGAGGGGGCGTGCTGTATTTAAATTAAGCGCGCCCCCGCGTCAAACGAAGTGCGCATGCGCCGGCCGGGAAAAAAGCCCAGTGCGCATGCTCCAGCTCACGTCGGAAAGCGTCGTTGAAACCGACGTCAAAACGACGTGATCGTCACTTACGCAATTCCCTATTCGCGAACGACTTAGTAAAACGACGGAAAAAGACGACGCTGACCCGACGCCATACTTAACATGGCATAGACGGCACTTCGAAAACATACCCCTCATACAGCAGGGGTAACCTTACGCGTACGCAACCTACGTAAACGACGTCGCCGTGTCGCAAAAACGGGAATCGGCATATTAGGCTTATTTGCATAGGCAAATGAGAAAACAACGTAAAGGCCACCTAGCAGCCGGCGTTGTCATTACATATAAGATCCGACGGTGTAATTGCTTTACACCTGTCAGATCTTTAGTGTACCTATGCGTAAGTGAAGAATCACTCCCATAGATACCCATTGAAAAAAACTGCGATACGACGGTGTATCTGAGATACATCGTCGTATCTCTTTTGAGAATCTAGCCTATAGTGTACATCAGAGTAGACCTTGAGACAAAGTGACCTATAAAAGGGACAACGTTTCTCAACTCGCTGGCTGCATGGGAGAAGAGGTAAGAAGTCAGTCAGCAACCCCCGCTTTTCAATTAATGTAAGATGTCATTTCCGACAGCAAAACACCGCCTCCCCCCGCTTCTCAACTTTCTTTAATGTGACATGTCACTGTCGTCAGTGTCCCCCGCTTCTCATTTTTAATGTGCCATGTCATTTTGCGTAGGGTCCCAGGGAGGTCAGGATCGGCACTGGGCACAGATAATGGGAAAAATACAACTCCCCCTATGCTAGTAAGCACGGCGGAGCGGGGGGGGGGTGGTGTAATTCTATTTTTTTTTCATTTTAATTCTGCACCGACTGTCTTTGAAATTGCCCCTGCCCCCTATTAAATCCAATCTGGGGACATAACCAGGGACAGACTTGGTCCAGGGACAGTGTCGTCAATCAGGGGACTGTCCCCTGAAACTGGGGATGTCTGGTCACCCTACTATAAAGCCACCCAGATCATGTTTATATTCACAAACAAACAAACAAAAGGAGCACAAACTTATGACTGCAACTGTAGCCGTGGGCTTATGCTTACGTCTTCACATCCAGGGAGCTGAAGTTGTTAACGGATCACATCCCTTATTCTGAACATCTACTCATTAACCCCTTTATCCCCAACTTCCTATGTGACCTGTACATTTACTCCTCCACCTCCTCGCCCCTCTGTTTATGACCTACAAGCAGTATAAAGTGCACAATTACCTAGTTCAATGTTTCAACATCTAAAATTCCAGCATGTTTAATAACTTCCAAAAAAAGTGTCTATTTTCCAAAAAGGGGTCATTTTGTTTTCGGTTTCAGTTTTTGTACTGTCCAGGCAGTTTTACTTTAACAAAAAGTACATCTTCTTCCCAATTTTTTGTCTTTTTCTCTTTTTATAGTTAAAAAAAATGTAAAATTATAGTAGTAAATACTAGCAAAAGAAAATGAAAAAATAAACTCTTGTCTGAAATTGCCCTAGGCACCACGTCCCCAAATAGAACACATGACTAGAGAGGTAGATATGTGTCAGGGCTGGGCTCTCAGCCCTCCTTCTCTGTGCTCAGGTTGCTCAGCTGTTGGTTAATTGCCAGAACTCATCGTTCCACAGTGGCTCACCTGTGGATCATCTCCTGCTCGTCAGTCAAACCCACAGCCAGCCCCTCCTGCCAATTTAAACTGCCTGGTTTATTTCATCAATTGCCTTCACCTTGGTCAAACATATCTAGAAACTCTCTGCTGTGTTCCTGTTGAAGACTTGCCTGGCTGACGTCCCTTCTGGTTCCTGATCCTGTCTGCTTCCTCTTACTATGCTGATCTCTGGCTTTCCGATTTCCTGGCTTGTTCTGACTACCCAATTTGGCTACCGAACCCTGGCTATGTTTTGACTTCGTTCACCAGTTGTACCATTTTTACCATTTTATTAAAAGGTGTTATTTTTACTGCATTTTCTGTCTCCGTTTGTTTCATGGTTCTTGACAATATGGGATTATAAAGGTGCCCAACACAAGATATGGTATTAAAATAATTTTTTATTTTAATCGTTGAAATATTTTGTCAGATAAAAATATTGAGAAGGATTTATTCATACAGTACTGCTGAAATGTATTCATTTCTACATGTTTTGCCAGACTATGGCTTCTTCAAGAGGTTTTTCTAGAGTATTGCATAACAGTTGACTATAAAAGTAAGTAAAAAGTATTTGAGCTGTGGTGGCTCAACGTGATTGGCACTGCGCTGACAAGCCGTTCACCTCTGCAGCCAAGGGTTCGGATCCCGGTCTCGGCTACATGTGAATTGAGTTTGGTGGTCTCAGCCCGGCTCCCGGTGGGTGTGCTATGCAAGGTACGCCTGTGCTTAGTACGCCCACCCCCCCCCCCACAAAAACCACCACACTTGCACGCACACAAAAAATTGGTTTAATACGCACGCACTTTGGCCATGCGGTCTCCTAAAGAGAGGCGAAGGACCTACGGGGCTGGCTTGGTGGGTCAGGCCCCCTCACTCCCTCATAGGGGGAGTCCCTCTGCCCCGATGGGGTCCTGTTGGGCTCCCAAGTGGAGCAGGTAGGGCGGGGTGAGTGGGAGGCCCCCCCTCACACCCGCCATTGCCACCGGGGGCATGGAGAAGGATGGCGATTGCCTCCGGGGGGAGGGTCTGCCTACTCCCAACTCCTGCAGTCCGGCTCCTCTCTCTCGAGTTCACGCACAAAATACACTAAAAAAAAAAAAAGTATTTGTACACTAACATATTGCGCTAAAATATTTTGTCAGATAAAAACATTGAGAAGGGATTTATTCATATAATACTGCTGCAATGTATTAATCTCAACATGTTTCGCCAGACTATGGTTTCTCCAGGAGTTTTTTTCTAGAGTATTGCATAACAGTTGACTATAAATGTAAGTAAAAACGTATTTGTACACTAACATATTGCTCTTTTTATAGTAAACTGTTATGCAATATGCTAGAAAAATCTCCTGAGGAAGCCATAGTCTGGCGAAACATGTAGAGATGAATACATTGCAGCAGTACTGTATGAATAAATCCCTTCTCAATGTTTTTATCTGACAAAATATTTTAATGATTAAAATATATATTTTTTTTTACCATATCTTGTGTTTGACACCATAGCTACCTCTCTAGTCACTAGCAAAAGAAAGCTCTATGTGTTATTATATATATACAGCCCTCAAAATTTCCACTCGCCTACTAGCATTTGGCGAGTGGATTTAAGCTGGGGGCGAGTGATGACAGGGCTGCATGACCAATCTCCCTCCAATCTGTGCCTACACTTATGTCGCGTACACACGGTCGTTTTTTGCGATGAAAAAAAACGTTGTTTTTTAAAACGTCATTTAAATTGATCGTGTGTGGGCAAAACGTTGTTTTTTGTCCTCAAAAAAACGACCAAAAAAAAATTCCAACATGCTTGAATTTTTTGTGTCGTTTTTCAAAACGTTGTTTTTTGTTTCACAAAAGGTCACCGTGTGTAGCAAAAAAGGTTGTTTAAAATTACGTTTTTCAACCCCCGCATGCCCAGAAGCTAGTTGTGAAGCGAGCTTCAATGGAAAAGAGTGGTGAACGTAACCTCGCTTTTTGTGAAAAAAACAATGGTGTGTAGGCAACATCGTCTTTGAAAAGTGACGTTTCAAAAACGTTGTTTTTTACTTCACAGAAAACGTCATTTTTTTTCATCACAAAAAATGATCGCGTGTACGCGGCATTAAAGTCCCGATGAGATTGGCGGCCGAAGAGGAAAGGTGCATGCTCGGGAAAAGTAGTCTGGTGAGCCGCGCACAGGCAGAGCAGTACACAGGTGCTCTCCTTACAATTCTCATTAAGCCATGGGACCTTCTCTCCTCACTGCCAGCCTGAATAAAAGGTGGAAGTGGGGACATGCAAGCTTGGAGCCGCACACACAGGCTCCTGATGATGAGATGAATAGGAGATGGAGAGGGAGAGAGAGAGAGAGAGTTGCAGAGGAGACAGCAAGAGAATGGGGAAGAGACCCAGTTCTAGTGCCCTGTCCCTCTGGTCTGCCCCCAGTGCCATGTCCCTCTGGTCTGCCCCCAGTGCCCTGTCCCTCTGGTCTGCCCCCAGTGCCCTGTCCCTCTGGTCTGCCCCCAGTGCCCTGTCCTATTTTGTTAAAGATGTTGTTGGTAATATTTAATTTTGTAACTTGATTCTGCAGAAAACATTTAACAGTGTCATTCCATGAGATAATCTACGAGGGCGTGTTTACGGGTGCAATTAGGCGCAGGGCAGTGTATGAATTAGGTGGGGCAACTGGTGGCGAGTAACTCTTGAGGCCTGGCTAGTAGCTCAGGACTTGAAATTTTGAGCCCTGTATATATATATATATATATATATATATATATATATATATATATATAATTTATTTTTATATATACCCAATATTGCATGATGGATCAAAATTGTCACAATGACAGAAATGAAAACTAGTAGCCTAGTAGCAGAAAAATGGTCTAGTAGCAGAATTTTGTTCGTTTTTATTTTAGCCATAGCTACATTTAAGGGTATTTCGGGAAAAAAAGTACTGCGGTGATGACCACATTGCAGATTTTTGTGGTGTGTTTTATACTAGATTCCTTACAGCTTGTTAATCTTTACATTCAGCATGTAATTCAGACACCTTAATACAGGCAGTCCCCTAATTCACACTCAGAGACAGTGTGGCCTTTATTCATCACGTCTGTACATACCTATTAATACTAGTAGTGGATAAGGGTACAAGATGCCCTTTGTGGCAGAGCGCAACTACTTAACCCCTGAATGACCCTTCTTCTATACTCCAGGGAATGTCATTTTGTCTATAGCTTGTCCTGGAAAAGACCACACAGGGTGACAAGGGTGGAGTGAAAGGACATTGCGACAATAGTGCTTTTGCAATATATAACCTGTAAAGGATGAGAAAAATAAAGGGCCTTTTTTATATACATTTATATATCTTTACATTATAGGTCGATTGGAAAACAAATAAAAAAGGTTTTAATTTTTACTTATTTTCTGTAACAGGATACACTGCCAGACATTACATAAAACCAGAATGAGCCATGTGGGTGCACCCAGCTAAAATTGTCCATACACCAATAGAGTTTTGTATGAAAATTCTGCTGACTTCAAAATTTTGTTTGCATTTAAAGTGGTATTAAACCCAAAAGAAAACATTTATTATATTGCAGTTTACTTACCAACTCGTAGATGTGATGGCTGCATTTGTTTTCTTTTTTAGGCTTTCCTACTTCTATTTACATCTGGTCATCCAATTTTTCAAAAGAACAAGCTCTGCAGCAAAATGTGTCAGATACAAAGATGAGACAAACTATTTAACACTAGTGGGGATGCTTACAATGATCAGCTTCTATTTATGTAAAACTTTCATCCCGAAAGAAAAAACCTGTCCCTATAACTGCTTATAAAGTATTAGCTGGAGTTAGGCTTCAATTTGTTAGCATATTTAAATCTGCTAGTACAGGGGTGTCAAATTCAATTTCATTGTGGGCCGCATCAGTATTATGATTGCCCTCAAAAGGGCCGGTTGTATCTGTAAGATTAGATGTCCAGTGCATCCCCTCTGCATATATTATATGTCAAGGGTCACCCCACCATCAGAAGTTGAGTCCCCCACTCTTCCTTACATCACAGTGCACCCCCCTTTCCTTATGCTGCTGCTGGGAATAAGCTGGATGCATTGCTTGAAAGCAGAAAGAAAGGGTCTGGAGGAGATCCAGAGGAGGGTTCAGTGGCGGCCCGCCCATAGGGGCGCCCGGGCGCCGCCCCCCTCCCCTCCTGTAGGAAAAAAAAAAAATCTTTTTTTTTTTTTGGCCCCTTTAAGAAATACACTAAAAAAAAAAAAAATATTTATTTAATGCACTCTGATTGAGCGCCGGCCACCACTGCCCTATGAAGCGCCGTGTCACTGCAATCTAGACATGGCTCTTCATTTGCGGGCTTCTAGATTTCCTATGGGCGCATTGGAAAGCGCTGATATGCTTCCCGTTCCTCTCTATGGGTGCCAGGAGCATTACTACTTTGACTTCCGGCGGCATTTCGCAAACCGGAAGTGACGTCAGGCTGCAGGCTTTCTGAAGTTTACACTGCCCGAACGGAGCTGGCGCTGGTAAGGTAAGCCAGCCAAGTGAAGCCACATGATTATTTTTTGTATTTTCTTTGATTGATCGCCCCATTAGGTCATCAGCCTGATCCCCACCCATCCACCTCAGAGCCTGTCATTGTATTTAGACTGCTGGGACTTGTAGTTCTCCATCTTCTCCTGGGGCTCATGGAGAAGATGGAGATTGGAGAACTACAAGTCCCAGCAGGTTATACATACAATAAGGCTCTGAGGTGGATGGGTGTGGATTGCATGCACCTATCAATCCGGAGGGGGGGGGCAGGATCAGATAACACTATCTGATCCTGCCCCCCCCGGATTGATAGGTGCATGCAATCCACACCCATCCACCTCGGAGCCTGTTATTGTAGTTAGACTGCTGGGACTTGTAGTTCTCCAATCTCCATCTTCTCCATGAGCCCCAGGAGAAGATGGAGAACTACAAGTCCCAGCATGTTATACATACAATAAGGCTCTGAGGTGGATGGGTGTGGATTGCATGCACCTATCAATCCAGAGGGGGGGGCGGATCAGATAACTCTTTCTGATCCTGCCCCCCCCCCCCCCCCGGATTGGTAGGTGCATGCAATCTACACCCATCCACCTCAGAGCCTGTTATTGTATGTATAACCTGCTGGGACTTGTAGTTCTCCAATCTCAATCTTCTCCATGAGCCCCAGGAGAAGATGGAGAACTACAAGTCCCAGCAGGTTATACATACAATAAGGCTCTGAGGTGGATGGGTGTGGATTGCATGCACCTATCAATCCCCAGGGGTGGGGGGCAGGATCAGATAACACCACACATGGGCAGTGGATCGCCCACTTAAAGAATTATCAATCTGAAGGGAAAAGGGTATTTATGTGGTGTTATCTGATCCTCCCCCCACCCGCTCATAGGAGTTTGTGCTTGGGCTCTGTATGTGTTAAATTTTAAATTACATAATGACAACATTGATTTTTGTGGTGTTTGGAGGTTTTAAATGGACTGGTTTTGCCTTTTTTCAATCTGTTTTACGTACAATTAATCCTATGTATTTTGATAGCATACTGTCTGGGGTCACTGTATACCAATCTTTTGGGAATCTGCCCACTTGTTTGGGAAATTGTCTTTCTGGTATGTTGATCCACACATGGCCTTGTAAAATGACAGATTCAATATAAGTCCTCCGGAGATTCCCCTTCATTAGGGTGAGTCACCTAATCTGATCATGTAATAGATATATGCTTATTTGCCTTGAACTGCATACATGTGTGCTTGGTTGCAGTGGACACCCATCCACCTAGGAGCCTTATATTATAACATGTTGGGACTTGTAGTTCTCCATCTTCTCCTGGGGCTCAGGTGCATGCAATCCACCATCTATGGGACTACAATTACCAGCAGTGAGAAAAACTGGACAAAGATGGTGGATAGCATGCACCTGAGCCCCAGGAGAAGATGGAGATCTACAAGGAGGATGAGTGGTCATGCCTTGTTTTTTTAATGCTGGGACTTGTAGTAGTGTTGTACTGGACAAAAGGGTTGGAATCGCGCTAATAGTGAATATATGGCCAATAAAGGGCACGGTGCATACTGTAAATGTTCTACACAAATTAGATATAAATCCTGTGATCACACAGAAATAAACAATTGTGATAGATAACATACAGGTGTGGATACAAAAATGAATCCACCAGATACCACAAAAAATTTTGTTGAACTGGTGTTAGGTAATCTATGTGAAAGAAAAAACACCACACTTAAGTGTAGTAAAATGTAAAGCTATTGAAGCCACACAAGTGTTTAAATAAAAAATAAATCAAAATAAAATTCCACCTAATGGGCATAGAGAGAACAAATCCAAAGTCTAAGATATGCCAAATAAAGTCAATGTGGTGAAAAACTTCAGATAAAATGAAAAATGAAAAAATAAAAATATATATAGCGTCTCCACCTTTCTGACATGTATGTAAATGAAAAACCACAGGAGAGAAGGAAGTCTCAAGCCGATATGGATGCGTTAATCTTCTGAGTGTCGATCACAACTTGCATAGATCTAAACCGCAGAGCCTCAGCGCCATAAAACAAAGAAGAAAGACAAAAAAACTCCCATAGTGTAAAACCTTATGGATAACTTGATGTAACTACACCCGTGTGGGACAGTCTTGCGACCGGGGAAGGGATTAGTGCAAACCCACCACCACTGCACACACTGACCCTTACCAGATCTGGACCCCACGGGGTAGGTATAGGCACTCAGAGGAGGGGATCGTGGTTCAGCAACCATGGGATATCAACCGATGACAGTAGTGAAGATGTCATGAAACAACAAAGAACCGCTCATGGTGTGAAATCCAATGGTATTTAATGTAAAAAAGTAAAAGTTGCACTTACAAGAGATGAAAATCAAAAGGGCATGTTAAAAACAAAGTGCCGGCCGGCTGGATGGAAAGCGTGCGTCCTTCCGTCTGGATGCGGTGACGTGAGAACGTCTCCTCCCAACGTTTCGTCTACAAAGACTTGATCACGGGATAAGGACGACGTCCCACGTCACCGCAGAAGTACCCACAGAGGGCGGAGTCAGTCGAGAGAGCGGCCCCATCGTCGCCATTTTGGAAAAGGGATAAAGTAAGGGAAAAGAAAACATTGCAGCCTTCTCTCCGTTTAAAGTGTGGATAGCAGCCATGCAGGGAATCAAAAGCGCGCAAATCTATTAGCGAGCATTCCCTAGAGTGGCCAACATACACAGGAAACATATATGGAACTCATATTTAAGATGGGTAAAAGAAATTTAAAATAATAATAAAGAAGCTATACCGCTCAAGAGAACTGACTCACAACCGCTGTGTATAGGCAACTATACAAAATAGATAGTTGCTACGGCAACTGCATATGAATGAATATTGCATTGCGGGTTGTACTGGAGCCTGGAGGAGTGTGTCTGTCTGCCCTGCCACCCTGTGTTAGTCTGGGGGGGGGGGGGGTTGATTGCTGTGTCCATCACCCCCCTGACATGTGTATAGTGTAGCACTGTAGCTGACCTGATTTGGGGGGGGGGTGCAGAATGCTGATATGTGCTATGTACAGGTTGCTGATATGTGCTATGTACAGGTTGCAGAATGCAGATATGTGCTATTTACAGGTTGTAGATATGTGCTATGTACAGGGTGCAGATATGTGCTATGTACAGGGTGCAGATATGTGCTATGTACAGGGTGCAGATATGTGCTATGTACAGGGTGTAGATATGTGCTATGTACAGGGTGTAGATATGTGCTATGTACAGGGTGTAGATATGTGCTATGTACGGGGTGTAGATATGTGCTATGTACAGGGTGTAGATATGTGCTATGTACAGGGTGTAGATATGTGCTATTTACAGGGTGCAGATATGTGCTATGTACAGGGTGCAGATATGTGCTATTTACAGGTTGTAGATATGTGCTATGTACAGGGTGCAGATATGTGCTATGTACAGGGTGCAGATATGTGCTATTTACAGGTTGTAGATATGTGCTATGTACAGGGTGCAGATATGTGCTATTTACAGGTTGTAGATATGTGCTATGTACAGGGTGCAGATATGTGCTATGTACAGGGTGCAGATATGTGCTATGTACAGGGTGCAGATATGTGCTATTTACAGGTTGCAGAATACAGATACAGCGGACAAAGTAGGTGGATTATATAAGGGGTGTGGTTTACAAGAAGTGGGAGGAGTCAATCGTGGAGGGGCGGGGTCTTGCGCCCCCCCATCCTAAAACTTCACCAGCCGCCACTGGGAGGGTTGGAGCTCTCCTGCAGCTGCAGGGGAGGTGCAAGGGCCACATAAAATGCCCTGGAGGGCCGGATTCGGCCCGCAGGCCTTGTGTTTGCCACCTGTGTGCTAGTAGATCCAACACTCCCCTCCCCCCCAGACTGTGTCACTGGATTTGATTAACAACAGGGGGACCCAATGGCTCCCACTTCCAATAATCTATCCAATGAGAACAGAGACAGTGGCTGCCCGCGTGCACATCGCTGGATCGGATCAGGCTCAGGTAAGAAAAGGGGGGGGGGCTCTGGGGGAAGCTGCAGCAAAGAATGTTTTTCACCTTAATGCATAGAATGCATCAAGGTAAAAAAAAAAAGAGATTTTACAATCCCTTTAAGCAATCTTTTTTTAGTTTTATAAGCTAAGTTTACCTTTAGTAACAAGTTGCATGTTACATTCACATATAGGATGTAACAAGTACCATGTTTCTACTAGGCGTTACGCAGTTTCCAGAAGGCGGGACCTGCTATGGTACTCAGCCGCACTCGGCCACATTCAGGATCTAACTAACCAGCGGACATATTCGACGGACATGTCGCCGGCGGACAAATTTTAAAGCATGCTTTAAAATTTGTCCACCGGTCAGACATGTCCGCTAGCCAATACACACGATCGGATTTGTCCGCTGAACTGGTCCGTCGGACCAGTTTCAGCGGACAAATTCGATCGTGTGTACGCGGCCTTAAAGAGTTTTTCCAGCAGACAAAAATGCTGAATGCTACTAACTGCTTTAAAAACCTACTAAAATTATACTTTTTTTTTCTTCATGTACAGTGGAATGCGGTTAACAAGCATTTTGCAATACAAGGATTTTTTTTAAAATCCTGACTCGGTTTGTGAGTGTTGTCTCACAAAATTAAAAGGATGCATGCCTCTGCGGTGTGCAGTACCATATTTGGCCAGATGTGTGGGGGCGCCGGTGACACTCTGAGCCGGTCAGAGCCGCTTTGAAATACTTGGAAACACTCCAAGTGTTTCCAAATGCATCTGAGAGGTCTACGAGTATTTCCGAGTCTCTCTATCTCTAGCAACATGCGGTATTGCATGCAATAAAAGTCAATGTGGAACGAATTATCTTCATTTCCATTGACTTCTATGGGGAAACTCGCTTTGATATGCAAGTGCTTTGGATTACAAGCATTCTCATGGAACGGATTATGCTCATAATCCAAGGTTCCACTGTACTGTAAAAATGCTAATAAAATGCTTATGCCTCTAGAAGCTTCTAAAATGTTTCATTTTTCATCCAGCATTTTTTATAGTGTTTCTTGAGCATATAAAATGCTAGTGTGCATGGAGCCTCAAGGTTCAGTACTCAAAGATACAGCACCATTTAAAAACCTACGCCTTTCATTTCATGCAGCAGAATTTTGGGTGACAGTTCTTAAAGTTTGTCATCTATCAATTGTAATAAGGAGAACTTCACACCTTTGTCTAATCCAAAAAAGTTTTTACTGATGTATCAAATAGTACAAACAATAAAACAGTGTAGCGCCAAAAATGATAATGGTAATAATGCTGTTACAAAATCAAGTCCATAAAAAAGAAGTCCGTCAGTGCATGTGAAAAAGCACAAAATAAATCACAGCATGCAGTGTGGATATAAACAGGTGACCAGAAAGAATCCTCCACCGCACACAGGATGGCCTCTCACCTCACAGATTCGACCTACAATAGGTCATAAGGCATATAATCGTGTCTTCCTGCCCCACGCTGATGAAGTCCTGCCCACAGACGTAACGCGTACGGGGAGAGGAGCCACGTCGGACGTCACCTGCGATCACCGCTGTTCATTGTATAAATGCTGCAGTTGTTAGCACTCGCAACTTGAGTGCTTTATTATGTGAGTAGATTTTCCTATGTTTTTTACCTCATTATTCGATTATTATTCGATTCAAAGAGCACTAGATCTCCTCTTTCTTTGTTTATTTATGTATGGTGGAGCGCAAGTCCAGGTTATCTCTCCATGACTCCCTTGACGTTTGCTGTATCACAAGCTGAGGATTGTCATTTAGATCTCCATTGTGGGATTATATGCCTTTTGACCTATTGTAGGTCGAATCTGTGAGGTGAGAGGCCATCCTGTGTGAGGTGAAGGATTCTTTCTAAACACCTGTTTATATCCACACTGCATGCTGTGATTTATTTTGTGCTTTTTCACATGCCTCTACGGACTTCTTCTTTTCACTTTTGCACTTGATTTTGTAACAGCATTATTACCATTATCATTATTTGCGCTACACTGTTTTATTGTTTATTCTCTTTGAGGGATTTTCCATGAATCCTTCCAAGTGCTGGCTTGCATTTTATTCATTTTTTTGTTTTAAAATATTTTTTCAGCATTGAATACTTTTATTTTATTGTATCAAATACAACGCTTTAACGCCTTAACGCTTTTCACCAAACTGATTGATCGCATATCAGAGTACGGGTAGGCTGCCATATTTTTTTATTTTTGGTTTTGAGCTTAAATACCCTTTAAGGCAATGCATGTTAATGCATGTAAAAAAATAAACAAAAACATGTGCGTTATACGTAGATGTGACCCTATCCTAAAAAAGATCTATTATTTGGTAACCTTCTAAAGCATTTCGTCTCTACATGCCTGCAAACATTTATAAATATTTTATGTTATTTTATATAGAATTTATATACCTATTTCAATGCCAGTATGCTGATCATTTTTTTACATTAGTTATATAATTTCTTACAATTATATACCATGCAATGTATTCCACTTTCATGCTAAATTTATAATGAATCAGTGTTGCTATGACTATTGACTATTATGGAATAGATTTGCATTTGTAATGGTAAAGGCATGATGCGGCAGGTCTGCACTGAACACAGGTCTAATTTCTGCTACACAAACCCTAAGGGACTTGTGACGTCATAGCACATGAATAGTCTTGTGACAGGTGCACAGCGAGGGCTGTGGGGGAGGGAGAGGCTGCGAATCAGCTGTAATCTGTTTTTAGCGCCATCTCTCTATTGGAATGTAATACAATTCTTTCATTTCCTTTAAAACCTTGCGTGTGTGATCTTTCTTTATAGTATCCTCTGCTTAATTAAAGGGTCACTAAAGGAAAAAAAAAATTGGGCTGAAATGACTGTTTACAGGATATAGAGACATACAAGTTAACTGATTCCTTTTAAAAATGATTAAAAATAGATAAAAATCAATCATATAATCAACCTACAGTTCTAGTTTCGTTTTTGCTGTTATTTCCTGTCTCTCTGATGTACAGAGCCAGAGAGCCAATAGAGGGCAGTGATGGTTTGTCTAAAACCCCTCAGCACCAACCCAGTTTCAGTTTACACACAGTATTCACACCTCCTTGATTAGTGACCACCGTGAGAAAGCTCCCAGCACTGTGGTTATAAGGAAATAGACAACCAGGAAGTGTGGAGATCAGAGCAGAATTACAGCAACATCAAAGCAAAAACGAACAATGAGGACATGAAAACAGCACAGCAGTAAGGTAAAGGAAGCTATTTAGCTAAAAAAAAAATTCCTTTAGTGACCCTTTAAACTGAGCATAAAGAATGGCCCCGCTTTTATTCTATGATGCCGTGTATCTGTGCTTTGGTCTTAAAGGGGTTGTAAAGATTCACTTTTTATTTTCTAAATAGGTTTCTTTTAAGCTAGTGCATTGTTGGTTCGCTTACCTTTTCCTTCGATTTCCCTTCTAAGGCCGCGTACACACCACTAAATAAATCCGATCAAATCGGTCTGACAGACCGTTTTGATCGGATTTGTCTTCTGGGATATGTTTGTTTGATCGTGTATACACGATCAAACCAAAATCCCCACCGGCAGACAGCGCGGTGACGCGGCGGTGACGTTGGCGCCGCCACGTCACCACACCAGGAAGTGAAAAACTTCGACGCATGTGTGGGCAGATATGTCTGCTGGTTAGTGTACTAACCAGCGGACATATCGGACGGACGGGTTCCCAGCAGACAGATTTTAAAGCATGCTTTAAAATCTGTCTGCTGGAAAAATCTGTCTGTCCGCCCATACACACGATCGAATGTGTCTGCTGAAACGGTCCGTAGGACCGTTTTCAGCAGATAAATTCGATCGTGTGTACGCGGCCTAAATGTTTTTGTTTTCTTTGTCTGAATTTCTCACTTCCTGTTTCTCCTCAATAAGCTGTTCTGGCTGACTATCTACCGCTCGGATGATGGTGGAAAGCTTACTGAGGAGAAACAGGGAGTGAGAAATTCAGACAAAGAAAAAAAAACATTTAGAAGGGAAATTGAAGGAAAAGGTAAGTGAACCAACAATGCACTAGCTTAAAGGAACCTATTTAGAAAAATAAAAATAAAAATTACAACCCCTTTAAGTTGACCATTCACTGATCAAAACTTGTCTGGTTCAGACTTGCTGGAAACTTTTTGTCAACCACTGTTAGAATACAATGTCCCAACAAGGGGAATCCTTGCTTGTGTAGATGGAGGAATCCCTTCAATTTATTTGTTTGGCCTGCATCTGTAGCCAGTCTATTCACTTTAAAGCTGATCTCCAGGTTAGTTTCAGTTTAGAAAAATATGGGGTTAACAAAAATAGACTGATACTCACCTAAGTGGATGCAGCCTCGATCCGATGCTGCATAACTACATACATACATCAATATAACCTTCATAGAAAAGTCTGTAATATACATGTTTCATTATTGTCCATAGTCGCCAAGTCCAAGACTCGGATCCGCCCCTGGCACCTGCGTCATTGGATTTGATTGACAGCAGCGGGAGCCAATTGCTGTGCTGCTATCAATCTATCCAATTAAGAGCCGAGAAGCCCGGGGAAACATCGAGTGTGTTCAGGGCTCAGATAAGTAAAACGGGGGGCTGGGGGGCCTGTAACAGTCCGATGTTTTTTCACCTTTAACCACTTAACCCCCGTACCATAGCACTTTTTGTGATTCGGCACTGCGTCGCTTTAACAGACAATTGCGCGGTCATGCGACGTGGCCCCCAAACAAAATTGGTGTCCTTTTTTTTCCCACAAATAGAGCTTTCTTTTGGTGGTATTTGATCATCTCTGCGGTTTTTATTTTTTGCGCTATAAACAAAAATAGAGCGACTATTTTGAAAAAAAATGCAATATTTTTAACTTTTTTCTGTAATAAATATCCCCTAAAAATATATAAAAAAACGTTTTTTTCCTCAGTTTAGGCCGATACGTATTCTTCTACTTATTTTTCGTAAAAAAAAAAAATCGCAATTAGCGTTTATTGATTGGTTAGCGCAAAAGTTATAGCGTTTACAAAATAGGGGGTAGTTTTATGGCATTTTTTTTTTTTTTTACTTCAGTACTGCGACCTTATGGCGGACACTTCAGACACTTTTGACACTTTTTTGGGACCATTGGCATTTTTTAAGCGATCAATGCTATAAAAATGCATTGGATTACTATAAAAATGCCATTGGCAGTGAAGGGGTTAACACTAGGGGGCAGGGAAGGGGTTAAGTGTGTTCCTGGTGTGTTCTAACTGTATGGGGGGGGGGGAGGGCTCACTAGGGGAAATCACTGATCTCCTGTTCATACATTGTATGAACACAAGATCAGCGTTTCCCCCGCTGACAGTACCGAGAGCTGTGTGTTTACACACATAGCTCCTGGTCCCCGCTCTGTAACGAGGGATCGCGTGTGCCCGGCGGCGATCGTGCCCCCCGGGCACGCGCACAGGTTTCGAAAGAAACTTCTTTATAATGTTCTATGACAGTACAGATAAAATCCTGTTGCCCCACTACATGCATTCTCTTTCTATGTGCTTATATAACCATTTATTCAGCGTGGTGGCTACATTCAATCCCAATGTCACACTGAGAATCCCTACACAATGACATACTGAAGATCCAGACAGGAACTATGATTTATTCTATGGGCATACCGTGATGCTAATCTATAGTGCTCTGTTTACAGTACAGTAGAAAAGATGGTTCACAGAACACATAAATTTGTGTTATACAACAATATAGTTTTTAATGTACAGTTAGCATTTACTGTACACAATATCAGATGAAATTACATGGTTAATATCTGAAAAGTAAAGCGGAACAGCACACCGGTAAAGACCAGAGTAATCAGGTAGATGAAGATAATGACATCCTCCAGGGTACAAGCCAAACACAAATCCCTGTATTAATATCAGCTCGTTTCAGACTGTATAAACCCTAAAAATCATTTGAAAAAACTGAAGTTTAGAAATGTGTAATTTAAAAGACTTTACCATTTATAATAACGTCTTACCGGCGCAAACCATTTATTTGTCATATAACTATAATTATAATGTATTTTCTAATTTATCTGTGCTTCTTAAAATGTGATGTATTTGTGATTATTATAAGTCTGGAAATAAAATGTTATATCTTGCAATCATTAGATGTGGTGGCTGCATTCGTTTTCTTTGTTTTAGACATTTTACCCTCTACTTTCGCCAGTAACACACCTCCTATATAAAGCCGCCTACACGCGATCGGTTCAAACCGATGAAAACGGACTGAGGCTCGTTTTCATCGGTCCAAACTGATCATGTGTAGGCCCCATCGGTCCGTTATCCTTCGGTCCAAAAACAGATGGCTTGCTTTAAAATTCAACCGATGGACGGCTTAACGATAGGTCAAAACTGATCGTTAGTACGCACGAGCATCGGTTAAAAATCCACACATGCTCAGAATCAAGTTGACAAATGCTTAGAAGCATTCAAGTTCGTTTTTTTCATCACATTGTTGTTTTTTACTTCACCGCGTTCTGACACGATCGGTTCATGAACCGATGGTGTGTAGGCACATCAGTCCATTAGTCAGCTTCGTCGGTGAACCGATGAAAATGGTCCGTCGGACCGTTCTCATCAAATGGACCCATCGTGTGTACAGGGCTTTAGAGTACCCCTACTCTGGATGAAAGAGCACAGGGGACACCTTTGAACAGCTGCATTGTCAGTAATTGGGGGAGGGAAGTGTTACATGTGCTAGCAGATTTAAATATACTAACAAATTAAAGCCATACTCACTTTATAATCAGTTACAGCAATTGAATAAATAGAACTAATCATTTGAATCGCCCTTGTCAGTATTAAATGGTTTGTTTTATCCCTGTAACCTGATACATCTGGAAGAGAGCTTGTTTTTTTTTTTAAACAACAGATTTACTGGCTAAATCACTAGATGAAAATGGAAGAAAGAAAGCATAAAATGTTTAACTAATGTAGACATCACATCTAAGAATTGGTAAGCTAAATATTGTTTACTTACCAGAAATGCCCGTTGCTATGCGGATGTTCCTAATCTGCCTCTTCCTAGTCCGCGGCAGGTTTTCTTCCTTGTCCTCCTCGCGGTGTCTTCTGGGGAATGGGGCACTGTGTGTATCCCAGAAGCAGGGCTGGTGCAAGGATTTTTGACACCCTAGGCGAAACCTAATTTTTCCGCCCCCTTGGCTCCACCCCTGACCCCACCCCCTTCACCCTGCCCATGTATACCCCACCTTTCTAACGAAGAGCCCATCAAATGCAACCTCACCAGCACCCATCAAATACAGCCTCACTAGCGCCCATCAAATACAGTGTCGCCAGCGCCCATCAAATACAGTGTCGCCAGCGCCCATCAAATGCAGCCTCACTAGCGCCTATCAAATACAGTGTCATCAGCGCCAATTAAAATACAGTGTCACCAGCGCCCATCAAATACAGTGTCACCAGCGCCCATCAAATACAGTGTCATCAGCGCCCATCAAATGCAGCCTCACCAGCGCCCATCAAATACAGTGTCATCAGCGCCCATCAAATACAGTGTCATCAGCGCCCATCAAATACAGTGTCATCAGCGCCCATCAAATGCAGCCTCACCAGCGCCCATCAAATGCAGCCTCACCAGCGCCCATCAAATGCAGCCTCACCAGCGCCCATCAAATACAGCGTCCCCAGCGCCCATCAAATACAGCCTCACCAGCGTCCAATCAATGCAAATCAAGCTCTGGGGGGGAGGGGGCAGATATTTTAATATACACATACATTTAAAAAAATATTGTCATCACATACACAAAAGTTTTACTTTACTCACCACACCAACTTGAACGGTGAACCCTGTGGTGGCTGCCTGCCCTCCCTCGCTCACACCACCTCTGCTGTTTTTACAGTGGCACTGGCACGGTGCCTCTTTAATGTTATGCTCCATGTTATGCTCCACCTGTCCCCCCAAGCACGGGAACCGCCAGTATCCCATGATGCATCGCGCGGCATCCTCCACACACTGTGCCAGGACTCAGGATTCTGTCAAGTTTCTCGGTCATGTGTGCGAGGCCTTTAGGCTCGGTTCACACTGCTGCAATGCGAGACCCCATACAAATCCGGCATGGGTTCCCGATTCGCATGTCACCCTCAGGCAGTTTACACTGCCCTATGCGAACCACTGCGGGTGTCAATACAAAGTTAATGACACCCCCAGATCAGTTCGAATATCGTAGTGCGAACTGTCAATTCGGACAGGAATCGGATGATTCAGATTCTGGTGCGGGCCAAAAAAAGGTTTCTACACGACTTTGGTCTGAATGTGATGAAAATTCACCCATACAATCTGTTCCTCGCACGACACCGTGTTCGTTGGGATTCAGCCAGTGCTGCCTAATCAAAGGACCAGAACTTAGGATTTCTAGTGTGTGCTGGTCCTAGACTGGTGTGCCTTTACATCCCCGTCTCCACAGCTGTTCTATTCGTTTTTCCACATGTAACCACTCTCATTGGTATGTAGGAACTGCGCCACATGAAGCCATGCTGCACTGTATAAGCCATCCATAGGTACCCTCTGTCATGTTTGCAGTTTTTCATGACATATTCTTTTCTCATCATTTGTTTTAGAGTATAAAAGATCTCTGACCGTACCCAGCCCTGCTTGTTACCCCTGATGAAGGTTTTACACCGGAAATGCTTCGGGTACCAGGGAATATCACTCATAGGAGAGTTACAGGGTAATTTCAGTTATATGTTCTGTTGTATAATTTGTATTTGAGTTGTTGCTACAAGCATACCAAGGCCGTGGGACCCAGAAGCTCTTAGAAAGATACTCCTGTTTCAGCTTCCCCGATGCCTCTTATGTGTAGATCACCGTGTGTCACTAATAGGGGCACATGGTGAATGAGAACCCCCCTATGGTCTGTGCTAGTCAGATTTAATGCAGTATATATTGTATATAAATTGTGTGTTGGCTGTAGTGTACTATAAAGCTTGCTGTGATGAGGTGGGGTGTGATTGCATTCTATTGTCTATTGTGTTAATAGAGTCTGCTACTGTGATAAATGTGTATTGTAAGTTAACAGACAGCCTAAAGGTCAGGTGTATGAGTCATCAGGTGTAGTTAATTAGCTCATGAGCCGGAGTTAGGATCTCTGTTAAAAGATGTATTGAGGAGGATGTGTATTGGGGCTCATTAGGTAAACACTGTGTGATGTTGTGGATGGAGTTTGGTCATTGTTCATTTGATTACTGCAGTATCCTAAAGTGTATATAAGAGCTGTATTTCTCAATAAAGGGTCTATTCCTGTTGAACCTTAAACGGAACTGTGTGTCTCGTTATTGGGGTTTGTTTTCCTGACTGTGGAGTGTCGGTAGCTGCCTTGTGTTCGGGAATGAAATATCCTAAACGGCTTTAACCCCTATCCCATTTGGGGTTCCGTTACATATGGTTTATGCTTTTAACCATTTGTAATTTTGTCTATTCATACTTTCTATGTAATAAATTATTGTTTTTATACACAATACAGTGTGTTTGGCTTCTAAAGTCCCACCAAGGGGGATCATATATTTTTTTCTAACATTTAGGGATGAGACCACCACACTGTTATATCTGATATGATGACAACCTCTTCTTTTCATTTATACAAAAAGGGCTAAAGCAGGTTCAGCAGGATTATGAAGCCAGGGTTACAAGTTGTTTGCATTATGTTCTTGTATATCCAAGATCAAGTAAATCCAATAAAACAAAAAAGACAAATTGGATTTTTTTTTTAAGGGGGATGAAACAAAAAATATGTTAATTAAGGTACACAAAAGGGTAATAATAATTTGTTGAAAAAACAAAACAAAAAAACATCCAGTCTAAAAAGCCTTGTTTCAATAAAATCTATGGAACATATAGTGTTAATAAAGAAGGGCTTTTACATATATTTTTATTATTTTTTAATGAACACATTTTTATTATGATTATATCTGAGCATACAAATTGATGTGTGTATATATATATATTGTGAGGGATTAGCTTGGTAGCGGGTGTGTGTGACCCCCTGGATGGGTTCCCTACACGCTGAACTATATAGAAAGGCAGTTGAGGATGGCTGAAAACAAAGGATATGGTTTATTCTTCCATATTGCTGGATACAAGTGCAAGCATCAAAACAGCATAAACAAAACAAAACATAAAATAATTGCCACTTGGGGCATCTATCTTCACAACACAGGAACCTACCTATGGAGTCTGGCACAGCCTACTGCTGGTCAGACAGCAGAAAAACAATAGTCTTTTTTATTTTTATCACACAAAAAGAAAAATCAACAACCACCTCACCTCTTCAGAAGACTTTCTGACTGCTCTTTAACTCAAAAAGCCTCAGGATGCAGCAATCAGTAGTCATCCTTTGAATAATTTATTTCAAATAGTTTTTATTGAAATTTTCAATGTACAAGTATGTAATTGCAGTAACAAAATTTAAGAGATAATATAGCAATGGTAGCGTACGTAAACTGAACAGTAAACGTGCAATAGACATGCACCACTCAAGGTGCGCACAATCCAGTACAATGTAACAGGAGAAGCGTATAAATGAACATAAACCAGACTGGAAGTGAATTGTGGTAGTAATAGGCGAATGTTGTAGGGTCACGAACAGAGCAAGGAGGTGGAAAGAGGGGAGGATAAAGAAGGGGGAGGGAGGGCCAGGGGGGGGGGAGCAGGTCAAAGAGCTTAGAGTATATCATAAATGTATCACTTATTGATTCTGTTTGTGTACCAAAGATTCCAAGGCTTCCAGAGGTTGAGTAGTTTAGAATATGTGGGTTTCCCTCTAGCTAGGATAGTTTCATAGGTATAGTGAGTTTGTACTAAGTTAACTACTTCTGTGAGACTTGGAGCATCTATCGTTTTCCATGTCCTGGCAATTAGCAGTCTCGTTGCTAACAAAATATGAGTAGCCACTAGTCGGTGGTCTGGGGTCAGATCATCGATAGTCAAGTTGAGTATAGCTAAGTAAGACGACAATGCCACGGGGAGGTGAATGACCTCCCGCAGCATCATCTCCACTTCTGTCCAAAGTTGTCGTATGCGTGGGCAGGACCAAAAAATATGTATGAGTGTACCAGGCTGACTGCATTCTCTCCAGCATGCGTTTGAGGTGTGTGTGCAGAATTTAGCTAACTTGTGGGGCGTCATGTACCATCTCATTAGTATTTTTTGGGTAAGTTCCCATAGGGAGACGCATGACGTGTATTTGTAGACTGATTTGATTGCCCTTTGCCACTGCTCATCAGAGAAATGGCATTGAACATCAGCTTCCCAGTCATTAAGGGGTTTGGTTTTCTGGAAGATGTTCTTATCCTGAAGAGTGGAATATACTATGGAGGTACCCCTAGAGTTACGTGTGTCAGAAAGGAAGTAGTTCCACATATTTAGAGGCAGAAGTCCTTCTAAAGAAGGGTTTGCAGTCAGGCATTTTTGTATTCTGTAGTAAGTAAGGTAATCCCCGACTGGTGCGTTGAATTCTCTTTGGATATGTGAGAATGGGGTAGTAGCAGCAATGGAGCGGAGGTCAGAGGTAACAGTGACATGGTCTGTCAACCAGGTTGGGGTGGTCAGATCTGGGGATAACAGTTTTAGCGTCCCAAGGGGGACAGGTATGAGCTTGGTCAGGTGATTCGTCCATTGAGTGTTGTGGAGAATTCTCCAGGCCTTAACAGAGGCTTGGATGGTAGGAGAGTAAAGAGTCAATGGCGTGTTTCTGGCGGCTACGCTAAACAGCCATTCGAGCAGGTTTGGGCCCGGTGTCATGGAGTTTTCTATATTGCCCCAAAGTGTAGTTGGTGTCGCAGAGAACCAGTCCTTCATCTGTGAAAGAATAGTAGCTAGGTAGTAGTCCCTGATATCAACGTGACCCATCCCGCCTACTGATCTGTGTTTGACAAGTTTAGCATGACTGCACCTCGACTTTTTACCTTGCCACACAAAGTGAGTCAGTATGGATTGTAGTGAGTTGAGGTATGAGTTCGAAAGAGGTGTAGGTAGAGTACGGAAAATATACAATAGCTTGGGGAGTAACATCATTTTGAACGCTGCTAGGCGACCGGCCCATGAGAATTCGTGTTTAGAAAGTTTAGCTGTTTCCTTAATCAGCATTTGTCTAAGGTTAGTGTAGTTGTGAGTAGCTAGACCTTTTGTTGATTTAAAAAGTGTGATGCCCAGGTAGGTTATTCCATTGTCTGCCCAGGAGTATGGGTATGTGTTTCTGAGGATATTGCTTGTGACGGCATCTAAGCCTAAGTCCAGAATGTGAGATTTATGTTCATTTACCTTGTAATAAGAAATATTACTAAATCTTTGCAATAGTGATTGAACCGAAGCCAGGGAGGAGAGGGGGGTCAGTTAGCATCAGTATCACGTCATCTGCAAATAAATTAATTTTGTGATCTATAGAACCTATTCGGAAGCCTGTTATTTCGGAGAGGGCCCTGATGTGTTCTGCTAGGGGTTCCATCACCAAGTTGAATATGAGCGGGGACAGTGGGCAGCCTTGGCGGGTGCCATTAGTGATGGAGAACGGTCTGGAGAGCATCTCAGAAGTGTATACCTGGGCTGAGGGAGAGGAGTATAATGCCAGTATGGCTGATAATATAGGGCCCTGAAAGCCAAATTTAATGAGGGTCGCTTTCATGTATTCCCAATGTACTCTATCGAACGCCTTCTCTGCGTCCAGGGAAAGGAGCAGAGAAGGCGTTCATGTCGAGTTAGCACCATGCATAATGTTGAGGATCCTGCGGGTAGCATCGAACGTTTGTCTTCCTTTTGTGAAACCTGACTGGTCATTGTGTATGAGTAGGGGCATCAGGTCAATCAGCCGATTGGCTATATGTTTAGCATAGATCTTGGTGTCTAGATTGAGAAGCGATATGGGACGGAAATTTTGTGCACATGTGGGTTCCTTGCCTGGCTTCGGCAGTGTGATAATCAGGGCTGATAGCATTTCGGGAGGGAGAGAGGAGGACGAGGCAGCGTCATTGCACACATTAGAGAGGAAGGGTGACAGGATGTTCCCAAATTTCTTGTAGTATTCGCCAGTAAGTCTTTCAGGACCTGGGGATTTGTTGGAGGGTAAATTTGAGATTGTACGCATAATTTCTTGGGACGTAAACGGGGCATTTAACAATGTTAGGTGGTCCTCAGAAAGACTAGGGAGATTAATTTCCTCTAGGAACGACAAGATATCGTGTGGGGTGGGTTGTTGTATAGAGGAGTCGTCCTTCAAATTGTAGAGGGTAGTATAATAGTGGCGGAAAGCTTCCACAATGGCGGAGGGATCTATTAGTTTTTGGTTCGCCGCGGGGTGGTAGAGGTGGGTGATCTTGGTTTTAGAGTAATCACCTTTGAGTCTATTGGCCATGGCTTTACCTGCTTTGTTACTCGTGGAGTAATGTTTAGCTCTAAAGTGGGTGTGGGCCCTTTCAAAGGAGTCCAAAAGGTGGGCTCTCAGTTCTTGCCTAAGGAGGTCTAATTTGCGTTTAGTGGCTAGGTTGGGGAGGGATTGGTTTTGAGTTTCTAGTGAAGTGATCTCGGATGTGAGGGTGTCCAGACGCTGTGATCTCCTCCTCCTCTCTCTGGCTCCCAGTTGGATGAAAACCCCACGTATGTATGCCTTATGGGCATTCCAAAGAACAGAATTATCGCTAACAGAGCTAGCATTGAGGGCAAAGAATTCTTCTAAGCAGTCTTTTATGTATCCTGAGTAGAATGGTGAGTGTATGAGCGTTGCATTAGCTCTCCAAATCCTTGTACCTGAAGTGGACGGGGAATCACTGACAGTTATTGTGACCGGAGCGTGGTCCGACCACGTAATGGTAGAAATCTCTGACGCTGACACGTTGGGTAGGGTCCGTTTGTCAACCAGAAAGTAGTCAATCTGGGTGTAAGAGTTATGACATGGAGAGAAGTAGGAGTAGTCCCTCTCAGTAGTATGATGGCATCGCCACACGTCATACAGATCGTGTGAGCGAATGAAGGCACCCATAGGCGATGAGGTGCGCCTGGTTTTGGACGAAGCATCAATAGAGTTGTCCGGGACAATATTATAGCCTCCGCAGATGATGAGGTGGCCTTGTTTAAAGCGGTCGATTGACTTCAGCAGTTTGGACAGAAAACTGATTTGTTTTTTGTTGGGTGCGTATATCGTCGCAATGGTATACCTGACCCCGTTCAGGGAGCAGTCTAACGCCAGGTATCTGCCATTGGGGTCAAGTAGGGTATTGTGGAGTTGAAGAGATACCGTGTCTTTAAATTCTATTAGACACCGTTCTTCTTATCAGGCCTGGAGGCTTTATAGAGGTTGGGAAAGTGTTTGTTGGTACAAGCGGTTCTGCAGCAGCCTTAAAGTGTGTCTCCTGTGCACAGAGGACATCACATCGGAAGTCTAGTGCCGTTTTCCACATAGAGGCCCTTTTGGCTGGGTGATTGAGGCCTTTTACGTTGAGCGAAATAAATTTTGGCATCTTGAAAGGTGTTGCGTAATGTATGAAGGTAGAGCAGTACTCACAGTTTGTGTGTAGTAGATTTGAATAAAGAGGGGATCCCGTAGGTTCGTCGGATCCTGAGGTTCACGGAAGCTGGTCTGTCAAGGAAGATCGCGGTGTAGTAGACTCGTGCTCTCCAGGAATCAGGGAAGGCAGGGAGGGAGAGAAGGATAACCGTTAGTGTTAGGTCTATGCAAGGGCAACAGAAAGGGAATACTGAGGAGAGGAAACAACAAAATAACAACAAGGGTCAGTAGTATACCAATAGAACTACTGAGCGCTGGTGGGGGGAGAAAGTTTGTGTACTATCTGCAACGAGCAGGCACCGAACCGGAGTTCATGTGTAAGTATGCATAATGATGCACTGATCCAGAGATCACTTGCCCGCATTGAAACGGGAGCTTTGGGTGAGGGGTTAAGATTTCCCAGTAGAAGGCAGTTGCGAGGATGTATCTCCGTCAGGGAGGATTTTCCACTTTCTAAGCAGGGTTATACCTTCTTCCACTGTGTGGATGTTGTGTTTCACCCCATTTTTGGTTACCATAAGTTTGGTCGGGAACCCCCATTGATAGGGTATCTTGTGATTGTTGAGTGGTTTGGTGATGGTTTGGAGCTGGCGTCTTTGTTGTCTGGTGTATTGGGAGATGTCAGCAAAGAGTTGCAGCTCAGAGTAAGGCGGTGGCAGTCGTTCCAAGCGCCTGTTTTTAGCTAAGAGCATGTCTTTAGCGTGAAAGAAGTGGACCGTCATCAGAGTGTCTCGGGGAACCTCTGATGGCAGATGAGGGGGTTTTGGCAGGCGGTGGATGCGGTCAATTATGGTTTCCATGGGTGAAAGATCAGGCAGCAGAGTGGAAATCATCTTTCTAGCGTAGGACTTCAGATCGGACGGAACGATCGTTTCCGGTATACCGTGAATTTTGACGTTATTACGTCTTGATCGGTCTTCGAGATCCGCCATTTTGGCCCGTACCCACTGCTGTTCCTCTCTAACGTGGTCATGTGCATCTACCAGGTCATTCACTGTAGTCGTCATGGCGCCCATTTTGCATTCAATGTGGCTCATCCTGTCCCCCATGTGCACCATTTCTGTCTTAAATGCTGTGACCATAGTGGCAATATCGCTGTGCAGGGAGTTGTGCAGTGAAATTAACATGTCCTTCAGCAGCGTATCTACAACCGGCTGGTTAGTAGTGGGGAAGGCCGCAATGGGGGATGGTGTAGGCGGCGGTGTGAGGAGACTGTCCAGGGCAGGCCTTACCTCAGAATCCTGGGCTCCTGTGTCGAGGCGCATCCGTGCTTTCGCCGGGCTGTTGGAGGCAGAGAGTGGCCCTGTGAGAGCGGAGGGATTCGGGGATAGTATCTGTGTTCGGTCGGGTGTATCCTCCTCACCAGGCAGGTCAGTGTGAGGGAGGTCCCGGTCTGGTTCCCCGATGTGTAGGGGTCCTGGTACTGCATATGTGCCGTGTGGATCAGTGCTGCTATAGCTATTTAGTCCGGTCCGTGCAGGAGCTGTGGGTTCAGGCTTCCATTCAGCTCGGTGGTTAGCCACACCCCCCTCCTTTGAATAATTTATAGAAGCCTTACTTGCCTCATTCTGAACAGCTGAAGTTTTCCAACACCCTAAACCTTTCTGGCTATTTCTGCAGCCGACACTTAATAGTAATTTGTGAATTGTCTAAACAAGGCAGAAATGTATCTCCCGTCTGTGACAACACCCACAGATTTAACTGACTTCCTGTCACAATATATGTTTATTATTTTTTAATGAACCCATTTTTATTATGATTATATCTGAGCATACAAATTGATGTGTGTATGTATATATATATATATATATATATATATATATATATATATATATATATATATATATATATTTAAATTTAGAGAGAGAGAGTTAAATATTTTAAATTGTAGGATTCTTTTTATCTCAGTCACTAGAAATTCTCATAGCTTGTTACTTTTTTTTATACATGTAAAGCCTTGCACTGAAAAGAATTTAAAAGAACCGTCCTAAATTTTTAATTTTTTTATCTTTGTTATTGTGATTAGTCACACAGAAGCTGGCTGCATCTCAAAGATTTTCCACCAAGCAAGGCTGTTTTTGCAAAAAGGAACACTGGAGCATGATTTCTACTTTAATAATCAGACCTTTTATCACGCAATGAACAGCATCACCTAAATAAAGAAAAAAATAATAAGTATTACATCACAGTATAGTTGCTTTCCTCTATCGGCATACCCCTTTATTAAACAAATTCAAGTTATCATATAGGATTTATAGGGATACAGTTAGGCAGATCCTTTCCATCACTTCCAGATAAACTTTCTCTTTTTTATGTTTTTTCTTTGCTGCATTATAATATTAATACCCAAAACTGACCAAATGAATCTGAAAAAAATACAAACTATTCAGCATAACGCATTCTTCTGATGGTTTAGAATGAAATCTGACCATTTTTGTTTAGTGAAAATCTCACTTACATTGCGTTATTCAGCTTGTTGTGATACGATGTGCATTTTTATTTGCCATTTATATCAGAAAGGAATACAAAATGTGAGAAATATCTACAGGCTCTTCCATTCAGAAGTGCCTGCTAAGCAGTCAGCATTACTAGAGCGGTTGCTACAGCAACTGTATGTTATAAGCGTGTCTGTGTTGGTACGTGAGAGAAGGCATGCACGATTTTGAAGAGGTCTCCCCCTCCCCAACCCAACCTGTGACTTAATCAAAGGGAGCTGGATAGATGAGAGCTCAGGCAGAATTACAGACTGCAGATTGTCATGTAGTCTGTGTGCACTGATCTTACCGGTCGTTTAGCGTCATACATTAGGATATCAACCAGGAAAAATGCATGATCTCCAAGCAGATAAAGAGCCACAGACAAGGTTACCAGCTGATAATGAATGCAATAAAATATTGACCACTATTTGCAATATATCTATGGATGCGTCATCACGTCAATGCACTACCTGAGCACTAGGTTTCCGGCCCTAATGTCCAGGGATCTGTTTCTGCTACCCAAGAAACACAGCCACTATACTAAAATATTACACTTATTTCCATCAATGTTTGTATTATTTACAATTCCTATGATTCCTTGCAGCTCAGTTTAGCAGGACTTTAAAGTGGATGTAAATGCAATTAATCAAATTTGAGCTGGGCACATATATCTGCAGTGAAAAGACAGGGAAGGGTAGTATGGCGCTATGGACTAAATATTTGGATTTAACCACTCGCCGACTGTTTCACGCAGATATACTGTGGCACAATAGCTCTCCTGGGGCGAAATCCCGTACGGGTACATCCTACCTGTTTTCGGCCACCAGAGGGCACCCGCTTCACAATTGCAGGAATTGTAAATATTTTTTGGGATCGCATCTAATTTCCATAAGTGTGAAGCACTGTAAAACCTAGAAGCTGATTGAATACTATGCACAGCTTCACCAGATTCTGTGTGCACCAGGTTTAGTAAATCGCCCTACTGTGTGCTAACCAGCAGTCACTGTCATCAGCGACTGTCAAGTTTGTAAATTGTACAAATCAATGGGCAGCGTTACCAATCTTCACATGTAACTGTTCTTCTGAGTAGTTACATGTGAATAGAGCATCTGACTGACCCTGGATGCAAACAATGTCCATCAAGGGTTGGCATTTCTGCAGAATTTGTGCAGCCATACCACAGAGTGTTGTTCAATCCAGAAGGGGTGTTTAGCCTCCTCTAAGCAAAGCAAAGTATCCGTCCTTAACAAAAAGAAAAAATGCGCCTACTAAGTGCAGTATGTCTGATAATATGGAATTTATTAATTCATTAAAACAGCCAAATGGCTACTCACTAAAAAGTAGTACAAAATGCGCTCATAAAAAGGGGAAGTGTAGTCACTGTAGATCATCAGCCGATGATGGTGGCATCTCTGGTGAAGATATTGTTGGTTGCTGTCCAGGAAAGAAGCGAGGCAGAGCACCGTGGGAACAGCGAATCCCAGAAGAACCTGTTCGGCATCGTGCTTTTGGCCTGGAGCTCACATGGCTCTCGGCGACAGGAAGTGACATCAGAGGGATGACGCGTTTCAATGCTTCTGCATTTTCATCAGATCTAATGGGAGGAGGAGACTGGCATACTTATATATGCTCTGTAGAACTAGATGGGGCTGGAAAGCAATGATAATGAGCAGTCATTTAAAAAAAAAAAAGAAAGGAAACATACTGAGCCTTGCATAACATACACTTAAAGAGCAACAAATCAAAATACCAAGAAATGGCCATAACGGACAAAAATACAAAAATACAAAAGTGCAAATCAATAACTATTAATGCAAATATCAACTATATATAAAAAAAATCAGATATGTGTGAAATATATATATATATATATGACTCAAAGGATAAAAATGGGGGAAAGAAAAGGGAAAATTATAAAAGGATTAATTAAAAAAAAGGGGAGATAAAAAAAAAAGAGAGAAATGGACAACCATCATTACTACCATTTTATGTATGTATTAGGGATGAGCTTCATATTCGAGTCAAACTCATGTTCGACTCGATCATCGTATGTTCGATCGTTCGTTGAATTACGAACGGTTTGGGCCGTTCGCTCCAAATTCGAGTTACGTTTCACAGCCCATAATTCACTGCGGCATCGCAGTGCATTGCTGGCTGATGATTGGCCAAGCATGCACTATGGCCAATCACAGCTTGCAAAAAAACAGACAAATAGGTCTAAGTTCCACACTGCTTTGGGGACTGATATTGTGAGATTAATAGACAATTATACCGGGAGAAACAATAAGTGTGTCACAGCACTGGTTCAGTTCAATACAGTTACGCGTGTATAGGCCTCACGCCTAATTTAGTTATCAAGTGACTGCTGCTGAAAGTATATTCCCAGGAAGAAGTGCACAGATACTTTGCACAATTGAAGTTACTGTTCTATATTGTTCTACATTATTTTATTGATTAGAGAACAAATAAGTTAAAGTGCACCAACGTATCTACAATAGACTTCACCACTGAGGAACATTCTGGAGTTATCTGGGCCAGGCCTAATTGAGATTACCAGCAACTGTACATAAAGGCCGTGTTCCGGTTTTTAACAGCCCGTCTGGTTGTTTGGACATATATATCTTTTGTGGCCCCAGAGATGTATATGTCTTGAAGGACAGGGAGGAGGCAGGACGAGCGCCGTAAATACACAGAAGAATTTTCTGTTTAAGGCGGCCTTTGTAATAGGAAGTCCCATCTCTGCAATTGGACGACTGTTCTGTCCATCAAAAGAGGCGGGACTTTCTATTAAAGAGGCCACCGTGTAAACCGGAGATTCTCCTGTAGGTAAACTTTGGCGCTCGTGGGTGCATTCCTGGCAATAGTGCTGCATTCCTGGCAATGGTGAGTACATTCCTGGCAATAGTGAGTGCATTCTTGGCAATGGTGCTGCATTCCTGGCAATGGTGAGTGCATTCCTGGCAATGACGCTGCATTTCTGGCAACGGTCCTGCGTTCCTGGCAATGGTGTGGCATTCCTGGCAATGGTGCTGCATTCCTGGCAATGGTATGGCATTCCTGTCAATAGTGAGTGCATTCCTGGCAATAGTGAGTGCATTCCTGGCAATGGTAAGTGCATTCCTGGCAATGGTAAGTGCATTCCTGGCAATGGTGAGTGCATTCCTGGCAATGGTGAGTGCATTCCTGGCAATAGTGGGTCTGCAGATGGGCACTGACCCTTATTTTGCTTCACAGTTCTTTATATAAAATGAAAAAAAAAATCCTGAAACTTCGCTCTTGGAGTGAAGGTGCATATTATACGCCAATAAATATAGTATATCCAAATAATATGCCCAAGCTCATCTCTTTACTCAAACACAGCCACAAAGGCAAGAAAATTATTGTTGGGCAGTGTATTAGTGCTCGGACGAACACACTTAAATCAAATTTTTATGTTTCAAAGAATGTCAGGCAAAATGATCGGCCCTCACGCATGTTCACTTTATCAAATCTGGACCTCTTTGAAAAAAGTTTGGACACCCCTGGTCTATGTGAACAGCTTTACCCCAGATCCCTGCATGCTTAGATGTGCCTCTTTTAATCATCAACCATATGAGTAGCTAAATGTTGTACTTTCATTAAATGTAACCATATTGCTACACTTACTATACTCTGTAGCTCCTGCTCACATTGTTACAATCTTTTTATATGTACTATAAACTGAAGGACTAAATAAATGGTTGTGGAAAAAATCATTTGAGTTTCCATAATTTCTTATAGGGAAATTCGCTTTGATACACAGTATACCAAAGTGCTTTGGCTTTCAAGCATGTTTCCGGAACAAATAAAGGACTTAAAGCGGTTGTAAGGTTTAAAAAAAAATCTAAATAACAAACATATCATTCTTACCTCCACTGTGCAGTTCGTTTTGCACAGAGTGGCCCCAATCCTCATCTTCTGGGGTCCCTTGGCGGCTGTCTCGGCTCCTCCCTGCATCTGCTAACCCCCTTCTGGGAAGCGCTCTCCCAAGGGGGTTAGCTTGCAGGCATGCTCCGGTATGATACAGTGGCGGCCATAGTCACCACAGTATCACCACAGTTTATGGCTCCAGCAGCTGGAGCCATAAACATGCAGTTTTTTTCCTTGCATGCGATTGGGTATTCTTTGCATAGTGAAGATTTACCTCATTTACTAATCTCTGGAGCAACTGCATTTGCACAGTGTAACTGCACTTTGCAAAGTGCACAGCCTATTTGCCTTTAGTAAATCAATCTTCTTTATGGGTTGCCTGCCGGCAGCCCTGGCTCCTCCATCCTGTTGAATGCCCTCAATAGCAAGCTTTTTGCTATGGGGCACTCGAGCAGGATCACTCCTGAGCTGGATCGAAATGGGGATTAGATAAGTAATAGGGGGAAGCTGGATCAAAATGGGGATTGGATAAGTAATAGGGGGAAGCTGGATCAAAATGAGGATTGGATAAGTAATAGGGGGAAGCTGCGGGAGAAACTGCATCCAGACGTTTTTCTTTTAACACATAATGTAACCTCAACTCTCACAGTAAACCTTCCTGTAACTACAACCCTCACACTTACCCACCCTGTAACGCAAACCCTTTACACTAACTCAGGGCCGACACAAGGGGTGGGCAAGAGGAGGATTGCCCTAGGCACTGCAGTATCCTGTGAAGTGGGGGCACCACGAGGAGATTGGAAGGGATATTTGTGTTGAGAAGAGGGAATTTGGAGGGTGACAAGGGGTAAGAATTGTTCTAGGAGAGGTGATTTGAGGGTGGTTTTAGGAGGGGGGATGGGGGAAGAGGATTTGTGCTAGAAAAGGGGACTTTTGAGGTTTTTGCTAAAAGTGGTGATATGGTGGTAGGGGAGGGGGAATTTGTGCTAGGATGGGTTATTTTTTGGAGGGGAGGGGATTTGTTCTAGTAGGGGAGGATTTGGGGTATTTTTGCTAGAAGGGGAAATATGAGGGGGTTTATGCTAGAAGGGGGGATTTTTGGAGGTTTGTGCTAGAAGTGGTGATATGGTGGGGGAGTGAATTTGTGCTAGGAGGGGTTATTTTTATATTTTGGGAGGGTTGTGCTAGTAGGGATGATTGAGGGTATTTGTGCTAGAAGGGGAAATTTGAGAGTGAGGATTTGTGCTGTAAAGGTTTTTTCGGAGGTTAATGCTAGAAGTGGGGATATGGTAGGGGACATTTGGATTATTTTTCCCTTGGGGGGGGGGGGGGGGTTTGTGCTAGTATTGATGATTGGGGGTATTTGTACTAGAAGGGGAAAATTGAGGGGGAGGATTTGTGCTAGGAGGGAGGATTTGGGGAGAATGTGTGCTGAGAGAGGGGATTTGGCGTGTTAGGGAGAGGATTTGTGCTTAGATAGGAAATAAGAAGGGTAAAGAATTTGTGCTAGGAGGCATTCTTTTTGGGAAGGGGGGGAGGGTTGCACTGTGGGAATTTGGGGAGAGAGGATTTTAACTTGGATGGGGGATGAGGGGGAAAATATTTGGGAAGATGTGTAAAAGGAAGAGGGGGAATTTATATGAGTGCTTAATTTCTTTTTGGGGAGTTACCGACACATACATGCTCATACATCTTGGAGGGTTGGTAAGGGGCGCAGTTTGGTGGGTTTGTCCTGGGCTCAGGATGACCTTGTCCTAGCACTGCACTAACTCACCCTGTTATTTCAACCCTAGTTATCCTAAGCAAAAAGCCCCTTTTACATACCTAAATCTGTGGTCATGTGACATACTGGGTCCTGAGCCTTGTATCTTCTTCACTGCAGAGGTAGAAGGTCCTACAGTGGGGTCCTCTCAGGGTTCAGAAAATGTGGTTATAGCTGATGATCTATTGGTGGAAACCTGTCAGCACATCAGGAGATGAGGGTCAAGCTCCCCAACGGTAGTACAGGTAGCACCAAAATCGAACAGAATTGGTAACCTATCGCCAGTCTTTCCCGGCTTCACTGAAGTTCTACTTTAACAGCTTATTATAAAACACCCTTCCTGGTGTTCTATATTACTTTTTAACATATGCATTAAACAATTCATTAGCAAAACCAATAAACTGGGCAAGTCCAAATGTCAGTGGTGGTATCACTCATACTAAGAAGCTTGTACAACAAGAAGGCCCTTTTAAGATTTTGTTGTGGGACTTAACTGAATTGAAATATGATTTATTCTTCCATGGGCACAATGTACCATATATAGTTGAGTATAAGCCGACCCGAATATAAGCGAGGCACCTAATTTTACCACAAAAAAACTGGGAAAACGTATTGACTTGAGTATAAGCCTAGGGTGTTTATCTGCATGCCTCACTTTGCCTCACTGTGTCCATATGTATGTCTAACTATGTACATGCCTCACTGTGTCCATGCCTCACTGTGTCCATGCCCCACTGTGCCCATGCCCCACTGTGCCCATGCCCCACTGTGCCCATGCCTCACTGTGTCCATGCCTCACTGTGTCCATGCCTCACTGTGTCCATAACTAGACGTTTGACATGGGAGTCTATGGAAGGGGTGCCCGGCTTTGAAAAATCTGTGCTCCCCAGCCGTAGGTCCCCTAGACAACAAACTTTGCACACTTGTAGAGGAGAAATTGGGCTAAATGTGTGCCAAGATCTGGGTCCAGGGGACCTACGACCGGCTAGTGCCAGGTCCCCAAATTCACCAGAGAAATTACAGTTTAACATGGGAGTCTTTGGAAGGGGTGCCCGGCTTTGAAGAATCAGTGCTCAAGGGCCGTAGGTCCTCCAGACAACAAACTTTGCACACTTGTAAATGAAGAGTGTGTGCCAAGTTTGGGGTCCAGGGGACCTATGGCTGGCCAGTACCGGGTCCTCAAATTCCAGGAGATCAGGCACAAAAAGGTGACTCGAGTATAAGCAGAGGGGGGCATTTATAACTCGGCTTATACTCAAGTATATACGTTTAAATGTGGTGCACAATGTTGTTTAAAATTAAAAGGTTGAATGCCTTACCAAGCAAAAACTACTGTCACAAATTTACAAGCTTAATAAAAGTCAGTGAATATAATGAAAGGCTTTGTGCCTACTCACAGCTCTTGTTGCACTCCGGCATAAAACAAAACTTTCTCTAGAGAAACAGAAACGTGATGCTGTGCACGGGCAGTCCAGACTCCTAATTATGGGCTTCCAAGAGACACTAATCGTGTTTAATATCAAATTACCCTCTCTATTCTGAAACACTTTTGGTTATATAGTTCATGCATATTTTAACAGTTAGTAAAAAGCAAATGCACAAACATTTAGCTTGAAACATACAGTAAGGCCTCGTACACACGAGTAAATAGATTTGTTCAAAACAGTATTTCCGATCGATTTGAACAAATCTGTCTGCTGGCATTTTGGTTTGCTCGCGTGTACACACGAGCAAACCAAAATCCCCGCCAGCAGACAGCGCGCTGACGTGGCGGTGACGTTGACGCCGCCACGTCACCGCACCAGGAAGTAAAACACTTCCGCGCATGCGTCGAAACCATTCGGCGCGTGTGCGAGAAGACATGTCTACTGGTTAGCGTACTAACCAGCAGACATGTCGGGCGGACGGGTTCCCAGCTGACAGATTTCAAAGCATGCTTTGAAATCTGTCAGGTGGCCAAATCCGTCTGTTTGCCCGTACACACGATCGAATGTGTCTGCTGAAACGGTCTAGCAGACCGTTTCCAGCAGACAGATTTGATCGTGTGTACGAGGCCTAACAATGCCCCAAAGTACATCTCTCATAAGAGAAATATGCCAGTCTTTTAAAAATGCTAGATGCCTGGCCATCATTGGGCTTAATATTTCTGAGTCACAGAACTAAAAGCATATAGTCATTGAAATTAAAATAAAAGTAAGAGTTCCTTAGCTCCATACTTGTACTAGGCCAGTGACTTAATAAGTTTGAAAGTCTAAACCTTTTGACAGCATGACTAGCATGACAGCTAGGCAACTAGCCTTCTCAAGGAGAGGTCAGCGTTGGTTGTCCACATATTTTCTCTCACAACAGGTGGGATTTAAAACTCTGTTTTGTTTTACTAAAATACTACAAATCATTCTAAGTAGATTTAATCAACAATATAATAGTATCTTGAAGCAACAGCCCCACACACTAATCTCCCAAGACCCCCACTTTCTATGATATGTCCAAATTTTCACCTTTTAGTACCCCATTATGTCCAATACCCCTACTTTCCATGACCTTTCCACATCCTGTACTTCAGCTTTCCATGACTCCCTACATCTAGCATACCTCTGCTATCCATGCAAAGAAAAGCGATACCGGGAGGTGGGTAAGACGCTGCACACCCCAAATTGTTGTATATTATAGCTTATATTTTGCATACATTTTATCTTACTATTGAGACACCAATATCATATCCTTCTAATTAATCCTCTCTCATACAATTCTCTACTTTATATAACTTCTACAGCATGGGGTGCCCGTTTTTGGTTTGAGTCCTCTATGGCTACCAGTTTGGTCCTTTGGGTCTTTTACTCCGGGGCCGGCCCCCTCCCCTTCGCTCCCACATGTGGGGTACCAGTGCGGCCTCTCGTAGGCCCGAAGCTTTTGGTCCATTCACCCAGCCGAGCATTTTTCCATCTGGCTCTTCCCGCCTCTATGTGGATCTTACTGCGCATTGGCTGCAACTACAGGGTACTTGGTTGGCTCACAGACCCAGCACATGGAAAAGCCCTTTTTCTCTTTCCCCTAGCCGTTTAAGAGTAAATATATTCATCATTCACAACATTGTTAATACGGTTGATGTCTCTTTGCTGAGTGTTTTTGTTTTTTAACAACCTCACCTATACAACGTATTTTGTTCTAGAGCATCTCCACTTCACCCCCTGAAGATGACCGCCCTCTACAAGGTCGAAACGCGTCAGAGTTTTATCATTTATCATGCTTATCATGTTTATATTTTTAAAAGATTATGCCATGTTCTTGTTGGTTTACCCTTATGGTTTAATTAATATGCTGTTAAGGTGTGCATGCTTTTATTGTGACTACTTGATTACTCTTTGGTTCAAATACAACAGATATGTTCTCTGTTAGACGTATAAAAACCTTTGTATCAATCAAACAATATTCATTATTATTTGTTGCTGCAATACAAAGCCCCCCGGGGTAACTCTTCCTTTTTTCTTTCTACCTCTGCTATCCATGACCGTACAGCAAGCATACATGCGTCCTATAAACTCCTGACATCCACTACATCCACCAACTACCATTACCCCCTACGTAGAATACATCTACCTCCCTGCATATTAAATCAGGGAAAAGAAATGTAGAAAATGTAGAAAAACAATATTAACTAATCTGAAATATTATTTTTCTACTTTTAGTAACTAAAATCTTATGGCTTCTTATGGCTACAGCACAGTAAATTCCCATATATTTAAATAAATTCAGTCAACAAAAAAGTATTAATTCAGTTAGGGGTAGATACTGGTGTGTAGAATCACCAAGTAGCTTCTTAGACCTTCCTGGGGCTCTTACAGTGAGTTCCCAGCTCCTAAAATAACAACCAAAACATTCCCTCTAATCCTCACAAGACCTCCTGCGCTTTAGCTTCCTAATTACCTCCCCCCATGGTCACCTCCAGGACTTCTACAGAGCCTCTCCCATCCTCTGGAATTTCTTACCCCAATCTTTCGCACTATCTCCTACACTATCTTCTGCTCAGCCCACCTTTAGGCAATCTCCTAAAACCCATCTCTTTAAAGAAGCATTTAGAGAAGCCTATCCTTCTTCTGTCTATTTTACTTTCTCCATCAGCTCCTCCCCCTCAGTTATAATCTTTTGTATCACGAGACCCTACCTCTTGGATTGTAAGCTCTAGGGAGCAGGACCCTTGGATTCCTTTTGGATTGAATTGTATTGTAACTGTACTGTCTCCCTGCAAAACAGTTGGTGCTATATACAGGGTAAATCCTGTATTATGATAATAATATTAAAGGATCACTAAAGGAATTTTTTTTTTTTAGCTAAATAGCTTCCTTTACCTTACTGCAGTACTGGTTTCATGTCCTTATTGTTAGTTTTTGCTTTGAAGTTGCTGTAATCCTGCTCTGTTCTCCACACTTCCTGCTTGTCTGTTTCCTTATAACCACAGTGCTGGGAGCTTTCTCACGGTGGTTTAAGCTGTCATTACTGTGTGTCTAAAACTTCCCAGAACCAATCAGATTCATTTTAAAAACAAAACACTGCCCTGGATTTGTTTGTTTTTGTTCTGTGTGTCTATTTCTACTTTGCAGAAACATGAAGCCAGTTCAAAAGTGAAACTAACCTGTAGGCATATTATATGATTGATTTTTATCTATTTTTAATCATTTTGAAAAGGAATCAGTTAACTTTTATGTCTCTATGCCCTGTAAACAGTCATTTCAGCAAAACATTTTTTTTCCTTTAGTGACCCTTTAAAGCAAAAATCCGCCTGCAAAAAAAATAAATAAAAGTCATAATTTAATATTAAAATTTAATATATGGACACTTACCTGTCCAGGGTGCCAGCGATGTCCTCACCCAAACCAGAAGCCTCATCTCCGGGTGGAGGCGCCGGCATCTTCAGTAAGGGAATCAGGAAGTGAAACCTTGCGGCTCCACAGCCTGTTTCCTACTGCACATGCGCGAGTCACTCTGAGCATCCTAAATGGTCTCTGCTGTCTTTTGGGACCTGTGTGTCAGAGGAGGGGCCGGACATGGCATAGTTTGCCACAAATTCAGCAGCGCTCCTTAGAAGTGGGAGCAAATACCTGGATTAGACAGGTATCTGCTCCCCCCTCCCCCTGAAATGTGCCAAATGTCACATCGGAAGGGTGGAGGAACCAGATCAGCGGAAGTTCCATTTCTGGGTGGAACTCTGCTTTAGTAATAATTTCACATTCTGGCAAGACAGTAGAAAAAGTGAGAGACTCCTACTACCATAAAGGGGCTCCAGGTTTGAAGCCTCCCTCAAACTTTTTATTTTGTTTTGGATAGATCAGGGAAGGATTTGCACCACCATCATGTTTTTATTGAGGTCCATCCCTATTGTGGAGATGTTACCTCAATTCCTGTCCAGAAAATAAATAATGTGAAATAATAATAATAATAAATAATAATAAATAATAAATAATAATAAATAAATAAATAATAAATCTCTCCAATAGCAGCACAGGTACAGTATAAATACATTTTGGTCGAGAGGAGAAGCATTAGAACATTGGATCTACACTGTTGTACCCCAAAAAATAAGTTAAAAAATTAATCAAACAATATTTTTTTTGTACAGCAAGGAAAGCTGGGAATTTCTGACAATATCTTTGTTGTTGTCTGTGAACTTCTATCCTAATGGCAACACTCCCCCCTATTACTTATGTAGATGTCACAGAGACAGGGTGGAGGATCTTCCTATTGGGGTCACAGATCAATAAAAACCTTACTGAAATTTTAACTCTTCCCCGCCGAGAGGACTGCATTGCCATGTGGAATTCCTAAGATATATGAAAAGCTAACAATGATCTACCCATACATAACTTTAAAAAAATCACTCCTGCCTGGACTTAATGGCTTAATCTAAGTTACCCGTATGTAAAAGATTCTTAGATTTCACATGCCAAGCTTAGTCCTGGAGAGATGCCAAGAAAACAAATAGCCATGGGGAGGTCTGCTTCGTGCTATGATTATGCCAGCACTTGGCACTGGAAGTGTGTGTGTTCAGATCTGGGATTAGGGATCCGCCTCAGCACTTGTGTATAAAATACATTTTTTCTGCACTCCACCTTCATGCTATCATCTTTCCAAACCATGGTAAGCATGTACAACTAGGTAAGATAAGGAGTGTACACACAAAGGTGGTCCAAAGGTTTCATTGCACATTATACTATAAGTAGGAAAACGTTGAACTTGAGTGTTCTTTGTGTATGTCCTCCAGAACTTTTCAGTAATCTATTGCGAAACTCTGCTTCTATGTAAGAGCTTCCTGGTCACTGCTGCTCTCTCTCCTTGTGCAAGGTGACTGGTCTTGTCCCCGCCCCTTCCTGAAGTCTTCTGCAGGCAGCCTGTAGTGGGGGGAGCTGACTTGGCCCCTCCCACTGCTCTGCTCACTGTATAGGCTATGTGCATCATAGTAATTATGTCATTGCTACTTTTACACAGTAAATACTGTGTTTGTATCAGCTTTTGGTGCACACAAAGTAGGTTTCTGGCCATTGAGGAGATTATTCAAATTTTTTTTTGTCTGGAGTTCAGCTTTAAGAAAGACCAAATTATTCTGATGCACTGTGATGTTTTGATTTTTTTTTTCAAGACATTAATATCCTAAATACAAGTCAGAAATGCATAAAGCTAACTTACACCGAGGCAGGCAATGCTACTTCAATAATATTTGTTACATATAAGTAGGTAATGACAGGAAACTAGCTTATGCTTCAGGATAACATTATTCAGATCTTAACTGAAGTTGATATTTACAGTACATTGTTTGACTGAATAAAATAGCATTGCCTATTCCTTCTTGACAACCTTTAAGTCACTGCTGCTTTTAAAAATAGGATCATGTGGTCGGCCCTCATTCCCCCTGAACTGGCTCTCTTGCTCGAGTCTGCCCTTCATAACAGAAATGCATACTCTTGTTACTATGCCTTGTATTCTAAGTAAAGCCTTAGGTTCCAATGCTATACAGCTTGGTTGTCAAATGACATGATTCTACCATGATTAAAGATATCCAAACCCAAGAACAAAAATGTAACACATTGCAGCTTATTAGTCCTTAGATGTGTTGACTGCTTTGGTATTCTAATTTCAGCCTAAGAGCATTTTCAAGTACAGAAAATACCAGTTGATCTTACCAGAAATTAAGTGTACCTGTATGCAGAATTGATGGTGCAATCAACATTATCTTCCTTTACAGTATGTGCATTGCTTCAATGTATGCAACAACATTTAGAATCTTAAAGAGGAAGTAAACCCTCTTGAAAAAAAAAAATCTGAAAAAAAAAACCCCTGCAAGAAAAAGGCATAATGAGCTAGTATGCATAGTATACTAGCTCATTATGTCTTCCCTACCTGAGATCGAAGCCCCCGCAGCGGTGCTCGTTCCTCAACCCCACCGCTGCCATCTTTCCCTGAGTGTCGTAGACATCGGTGCATGTCTTTTGGAAATATCTCCTAAACCGTGTAGGTTTAGGAGATATTTCTTGCGCCTACAGGTAAGTCTTACATTAAACGTATTTTAGACATTCTTTAAACACAACGAAAATGCAGAAAACAACTGCATATAGTATGTGCCAGAAATGTAATCTGCTCCTACCTTCCTCTCTGAGCTGACAACATGATGTATTGTCAAGGAAGGCAGACCTCTCTTCATCTTCATAACCCCTTTTTGTGCACCGGCAGAGAGCACAGGAAGTTATTGGTGGACGAGATTCCTAAAAAAACCAACAGGTATATTCTGCACCTATCAAAGGGATTTACAGTACCAAAACACTTTTAATTTTATATATTAGCAGAGCAAATAGAAGAACTGTATTGTTAGGCCCCGTACACACGAGCAAATAGATTTGTTCAAATCTGTCTGCTGACCGTTTTGGTTTGATCGCTGTACACACGATCAAACCAAAATCCCCGCCAGCAGACAGTGCGGTGACGTGGCGGTGATGTTGACGCTGCCACGTCACCGCACCAGGAAGTAAATTACTTCCGCGCATGCGTCTAATACATTCGACGCATGTGCGAGAAGATATGTCTGCTGGTTAGTGTACTAACCAGCAGACATGTCGGGCGGACGGATTCCCAGCTGACAGATTTTAAAGCATGCTTTAAAATCTGACGGCTGGCCAAATCTGTCGGCTCGCCTGTACACACGATCGAATCTGTCTGCTGGGACGGTCGGGCCGACCGTTTCCAGCAGATAGATTTGATCGTGTGTACGCGGCCGTAGGGTTTTTATACACTTGAACCACTTCCTGACCAGTGCATTTTTATAGCTCTGACCGCAGTATAAATGTCACAGGTCCCCAAAAAAGTGTCAACAGTGTCCGATCTGTCCGCAACAATGTTGCAGTCCCGGTAAAAATCGCAGATCACCGCCTTTACTAGTAAAAAAAATATAACAATAAAAATGCAATAAATGTATCCCCTTTTTGTAGATGCGATTTTGCCCAAACCAATCAATATACGCTAATTGGGATTTTTTTACCAAAAATATGTAGGATACATAGTTGCCTGAACTGAGGAAGATTTTTTTTAGTATATATATATATATATATATATATATATATATATTTTTTTTTTTTTTTTTCTGCTCTATTCTTGTTTATACCTCAAACAAATAAAAAACGCAGAGGTGATCAAATACCACCCAAAAAAAAACTCTTTTGTAGGAAAAAAAGGACATAAATGTTGTTTGGGTACTAACGCCGGGCAATTGTCCATTACAGCGGTGCAGTGCCGTATCGCAAAAAATGGTCTGGTCAGGAAGTGGGTAACTCCTTCCAGGACTGAAGTGGTTAAAGAGGGATAATCAAAACGAAGCCATGTGGTCCTTGGAGCAAATTGTGGTATAACATCAAATGAACTGCACTAAAAAAAAGTTGTAGTAGTCACATTGCTCTTAAAAGGACTGTTCTCTAGATCTAGTTGTTTTACTTTAAAGTGAAATAGCCCATGAAAAAAGGATAAACTGCGTTTTTCCACTCTGAGGCAACGTTCTCTGGGATGCCATGTGACTTGATAACAGTTGACAAAAAGCTGGGGAAGTTCAGACACAGGTAGCAAGCAAGGAGTATAATGACCATTTTGTTCAATATTTCCACCAAGACCAAAATCATTGTGAAGTCGTGGCAGTAAAAAAATCCATTGTATTGTACAGAATGTCAAGAACAAAGAGAAGAGACAAATGCTGCATACAGACGAAACCGTGGATTATTTTCCTACGGATGTTGGCTCAAACTTGTCTTGCACAAGGTCGCACAAATGTTGTAGGAAATTCCGATCGTCAAGAACACGGTCACGTACAACACTACGACGGCACTAGAAAAGAGAAGTTCAATACCAGTCGTGTTAGTATAAGTTTGGTTAAAGACGATTCACGCTTTTCAGCTTTGTGCTTTTCAGTTCGTTACAGTGCGACAAATGTGCTATCTCCATTATGAACGCTAGTTTTACCAGACCGAGCGATCCAATCTCATACTTGATTCTGAGCATGTGCTTTTTTTTTCCCCCTCGGAAAAGCATACACACGACCGGTTTTCTCAACGGGAAAAGTGCACCGGGAATCCCGATGGGAAAAAAGAAAGCTGGTTCTCTGGCTTTTTTTTGTCAGTTTTCTCGTCTGGAAAAGTGCAATGGAGCATACACACGGCTGGTTTTCCCGCCAAACGCTCTCATGGCAGTTTTCCCAACGGGAAAACCGGTCATGTGTATGAGGCATAAATAGAGCAAGGTCCTGAATAACTTTATTAGATTGTTTGTTAGATTAGTTGTTTCTAATCGACAAAGCACTTCTGTCTCGTACTTGATTCAAAGCATGCATGGAAATTTGGGCGTCAGAATTGTCCACACATGATCGGAATTTATGTGAATGGATTTTGGTGTCGGAAAATTTGAGAACCAGCTCTCAAATTTTTGTTGCCAGAAATTCCGACAGAAAATCTCCGATGGAGCCTACACATGGTCAGAATTTCCGACAACGAGCTCCTATCGAACATTTGTTGTCGGAAATTTCCGAGCGCGTGTACGCGGCAATAGGGTCACAGGTGTGTGCACATCCTTGTTTCTATCATAATACTTGTGAACTGTGATTTAAAGCTGAACTCCAGGATACTACTAAATGTTCCATGTACTTTCATTCCCTTTGATCAATTAACACAAGCAGTTTTCATTTCATTGATTTACTTATATTCTGAGAATTTATCCACTGAAAAGTCCATAAAATCATCTCATCAAGTTGAAAGGTGTAGAGATGCCTGTCCGCTGGGAGAAGGGATCAGGCAGGTGCTGACGTCACATGCTTTTGCCTTTGCATAACCTGCCAATCTATTCAAACAGGTGTGGATACACGGCACGGATTGGAAGTATACTGATTGTTGGATGCGTTGAAGCAAATATAAGAAGACTACATGGGCACATGCACCACTGGTATGTGTTCTCACTGGAAGGAGAGAACAGGAGAGAACATATCACTGATCCTATGAAACATATATCAGTGTAAGTAAGACCTAGAAAGGACAAAAAAGAGAAAGAAATTATTAAATGACTGCTGCACCAGTTGAAAAAAATACTACAGAGGTCAACATCATTGTTTAAATTAGTAATGATCCTTACTTCTCTGTCCCTGACCCTCATGGTCTTATTCAGTTTTATGCGCACTTGAACCAAATCCCCTATCAATACATTTCAAACAACAAGCCCCTAAGTTAAAGAGAAAAGTAAAGACACAGGAATGATACTTATAAATCAAAAAACCTGAAATAGCATCACACTTAATCAAGCTACTCAGTGCTAATTACTCTTCAAATGACAAATTGTTAACTTGTATGGAATGTAAATGATCTAAGTCAATTATACTGAAGCTATGTTGCATACAAATATGATGTTTTTATTAATCTGTTAACATGTATGACTATCACATTCTGTTCAAAACGGTGTTATCCTTGTTTAATTGGTAAATCGATTTGTGGAAAAATTATTTTTCTGAAAATAAGGAGTTTACAAACTATGAAGGATAAGCATGGTTTTCTATTAACATTCCTATTTTATTGTAAACCTATCAAGTTTTCATAAATTCAATATAAGACTAATTTAGTTAACATTTTAAATAACAATTAATGAAATTGAAAAAAGGCTATATAATATTGCAAGGTAGGATTTACAAAAGTGCTTCTACATATCTATGAGAAATTCAGCTTCAAGAGAACAAAAAATACTTACCAGGATGGACATCAGTGTGGACTTGGCAAACTGGTGGAGCTGCTCTCAATTGGTAAGGGTCCTTAGATCTCTCAAAAGTTTCCTACATGTTTACATATCTGTATAGAGAAATCATGATATGATTCTAAAGCTTTTTTTCCCCTACACCAGAAAAGTGTGACCTGACAACGTCATATTACTAAAAGACATTCTGAAAATTAGCTGTCTCAGCATGGTCCCCTAAATACTTTTCAGGAAGTAGGTTCTTTGGTTTGAGGGGGAAACTGAGGACTAGGGATGAGCTCCGCGTACGATTCGAACGTATGTTCGACTCGAACATCGTCTGTTCGACCGTTCGTCGAAATTCGAACGTTATTGGCGCATAATTCACTGCAGCATTACGGGCTGATGCACTATGACCCGCATGCTTGGCCAATGACTACACACAAAAAACAGAGAGCCATAATTGGCCAAAGCCAGGGTGGCTTTGGCCAATTATGGTTTAGGGGGTTTAGTACACACCCCACACTATAAAAGGCCACCTGCAGGGCGGCCTTGTGTAGTGTGTTGCAGCAGTTAACAGAGAACAGAGGGAGACAGAGAGAGTGTCATTTTTTGCAGGTAGATAGAGCAGGCAGGCAGGCTAGTCGGTTAATGTTACAGTGTGTAGAGGATATATATACATCCCAGGTGTTGTACATATATTTATACACTGTATAGCTTAGCTAGATTAGTTCTTCCTAATTTACTGGCAGGCAGGTGATTGTGCTATTTAAAGACGTTATCACAGGCATAGACACCCAGCAGGTACAATATTTAAAGGAATTTTTATTTTTATTTTTTATTTAAGCATGCAGGAGCAGTGATTTTAATGATGCTTAAATTAAAAAATAAAAATAAATGAAACATTCCATTAAATATTATACCTACTGGGTGTCTATAGTTTGGAAAAAAAGTTTTAAAAACGGTTGTTTTTTCAGGAGTCCTGCTCCTGAAAAAACAAGTTTTTTAAACTTTTTACCATTGATACATGTTCCCTGAGGCAAGACCCGGGTTCTCAAAGACGTTTTACGACAATAACTTGCATATTAGGCTTTAAAATGAGCATTTTTTAATTTGAATGTTCGAGTCCCATAGACGTCAATGGGGTTCTAAATGTTCGTGCGAACGTTCGTTCAAAGGTTCTGGTGCGAACCGAACGCGGGTGTGTTCGGCTCATCCCTACTGAGGACTCGCCACTTAGGGAACCAGATGTTCCACAGAGATAATGAGGACCTGGAACTTTCATGCTATGTCCCCAAAGATGAAGAGTGGCCCATTAAGGTGCAAGAGAATTCCACTAGCTCAGGTTCAATGATTACTGCCACACTGTTATTTAACTTTATCAGCACACACTGTAGTACAATTTATACAGGTCATCTGACATTAGAGTGTCATCAGGTACTTTTTGTGAGATTATATAAAAACTAAAAAATTGCCTGCATGTGACCTTTGAATACCAGAACTGTGGAAAACTGTCTTATAAACATGACTCAGAAAAAATAGATATATTTGTGGTAAAGGTGTTATTAGGTGAGGGAAGGACAAACTTTTTTATACAAATCAAACTGCTTCCACTTGAAATGTAACACAGAAAAGTAAGATAGAAATAAAGATGGACACCTAATGAAACTCCTCTGTAAATCCATACTTCCAGTTGTTAGTGTTTTTGTTAGTGTTTTGGGTATATTGGTCTTTTTAAATATATAGGCCCCGATTCACGTACCCGGGCGTATCTTTGTGCGGGCGTAGCGTATCTTCTTTACGCTACGCCGCCGCAACTTAGAGAGGCAAGTGCTGTATTCACAAACCACTTGCTCCCCAAGTTACAGCGGCGTAGTGTAAATGGGCCGGCATAAGCCCGCATTATTCAAAGTAGCAAGGCAGTTGGCGTGTTTTATGAAAATGAACCGTGACCCCATGCAAATGATGGGCCGAACGAACGGCGCATGCGCCCTCCGTGGATGTATCTAAGTGCGCATGCTCCGAATCACGTCGGATAGAATGCCTAAGTGACGTCGGCGTGCAATGCCTATGACGCATGAACGTAACCTACGCCCAGCCCTATTCACGTACTACGTAAAAGGCGTAATCAACATAAAATTTGACGGCGTCGTTCCCTGGCCCATACCTTAGCATTAGCTGCACCTCATATAGCAGGAGTAACTTTACACCAGACGCAAGCCTAACGCAAATGTATATGAAGCGGCCGGGCGCATCTACGTTCGTGAATCGGCGTATCTTGCTCATTTGCATATTTTTAATCAGAACGCCGAGTGCGACCAGTGTAACTATGCGCCTACGATACGCCGGCGTAGGCAAGTTACGCCGGACGACTGATGCCATGTTTTTCGGCGTATCTTGCTTTGTGAATCGGCGCAAAGATGCAACGGCGCACATTTAAAAATACGCCAACGTAACTCTTTTGTGAATCCGGGCCATAAACTTTATGTCATTGTACACATTTTACCTATTTATACATACAAACATTGCCAGTACTGGATACAACCCATTAGCAAATGGGCCTTTAAGAAGGTATAATGGGTATCAACAGGCCTCAAATCAAAATGTAGTACGATTCTGTAAAGGCCTTTGGATAAAACTTTGTATCGGATTGATACATTCCAGTAACAACAATCTTGTTCAAAAAGTCAACCATGGCTGAAAAGATTAGTATAAAAAATGTGCTGACCTGAATAACACATGGCCTTTGACCTTGGGGATTTTTGGAAATTTACAGTCGTGTTTCCCAGTCAAAGGTGGCTGTGAAAGCTGAACTATACAAAGTATCATGTGTTCAGTGTGCTGTGTAATTCCTACATGAATAGGAATCTGTATCTATTGGTTCTTGTGTGACAATAATGCTAGGCCCCAATTGTTATTACTGCAGACTTCAGAGTCACGCAGGACCTGCCTAGAAATTGAAAAACTGAATTTAAAACAAGCCACAAGCTCATTGGGCTATCACCAATATGCATAGGTCAGCTCGTGTGCAAACACAGTGAAACTATAAATTAGTAACTGTTAACCCCATATCTTTGGTCCTAAACTGTATAGCTGTACTCCAGCCAGGGACCCATCTCTGCTAGACCTTATACCACTACCCCCCCCCCCCCCCTGGCTAAATGCCCTAAAAAAATTAAAACAACTAAATAGCCCAACTACTTGCCTTAATTGGTGGGCATGTGACACACTGGGTACCAATTCTTATTTTTCTGGACTACAGAATGTGGGAGGGGGTGTCTGACTTCAGGTGCCCATGTCATTGCATGGTGACATGGACACTTCTCGTTTGTCCATTGGTGAGGTTCTTAATGGATCCTGCCGACTCCAGCAACAGGGGAATGACAACAGAACAAGGGACTGCAGACAAAAACTCAAGATATGTATCACCTCTGTAGTCCAGACCATACTTCTGAAAGAGGTGTCCCAGAAGATCAAATGACTGCAGTGATAAGATTGGGAATGGGTGGGAGTGGGGAAGATAGAAAGAATTACAGGGATGGGACAACACTTGCCAGGAGAGAGATCCATCCTTTATCCAACAGATCATTCAAAGTTAACAACCAGAGGTACCATCGAAGTAGGTGGGGAGGGAGGAGTCTGTGGTACTTATGTACATGGGAGGAGCCTGTGATACTTATGTACATAGGAGGAGTCTGTGATACATATGTACATGGGAGGAGCATGTGATACGTATGTACGTAGGAGGAGCCTGTGATACTTATGTACATTGGAGGAGTCTATGATATTTATGTACATTTCATTATTGTGAAAAGGACCCCTTCACACCTAACTGATCCAGTAATGTGTGTATTAAAGCATGAGTTACCATAGCGCATGGCAATGCATGGCGTAAATGTAATGTCATTTATCTTGTGATACGCTGCATCAGATGAAAAGTTGCAGGTGTGTTTTTTTTGGTTCAATTTGGTGCATTGGTAGCCCATCCAAATGCAACATACCTTAACAGTCGACATTACACATGTGTGTTACCACAATGCATCAGAACAAAAAGTTGTGAGAGGGCCTTAACCATCAAGAAAACTCAACAAGTTAAACCCTTAAAGGACGATCAGTCCATCCGATGAGAACGGTCTGAAAGTTGTCATAGGTTAACCAATGAAGCTGACTGATGGTCTGATGTGCCTACACACCATCAGTTAATAAAAACGATCGTATCAGAACGCGGTGACGTAAAACACAACGACGTGCTGAAAAAAATGAAGTTCAATGCTTCCAAGCATGTGTCGACTTGATTCTAAGCATGCATGGATTTTTAACCAATGGTCGTGCCTATCAACGATCGGTTTTGACCTATGGGTTAGGAATCCATCGGTTAATTTAAAGCAAGTTGGCTTTTTTTTAACCTAAGGTTAAATAACCTATGGGGCCCACACACGATCGGTTTTCACCGATGAAAACGGTCCATCAGACCGTTGTCCTCTGGCTAACCCATCGTGTGTACGAGGCCTAAGGCCGCGTACACACGATGAGACATGTCCGCTCAAACATGTCCGACGGACCGTTTGCAGCGGACATGTCTCATCGGATTTTGGTACATACCATCGGAGGAAAATCCTCTCGGGCTGAGAACGCGGTGACGTGGCAGTGACGTTGACGCCGCCACGTCACCACTCCAGGAAGTAAAATACTTCCACGCATGCGTTGAATCCATTCGACGCATGCGCAGAGATTTCTGTCCGCTGGTTAGTGTACTAACCAGCGGACATATCCGACGGACATGTCTCCGGCGGACAAATTTCAAAGCATGCTTTGAAATTTGTCCGCTGGGAAAACATGTCCGCTAGCCCGTACACACGATCGGAGATGTCTGCTGAAACGGTCCGTCGGACCAGTTTCAGCAGATAAATTTGATCGTGTGTACGCGGCCTAAGAGAGCAACTAGGACATTGGATTTGCTATCAAGACTTCTTCACAAACCAATGCTAATGTAATATGTAGTATGTGATTCATTCATAATTGTACTTTGACTTTTCTCTGACGTTTTATTGTACAGTATATTGCAACGGCCATGCTTATTGATAATTTATTACATGATGACTGATGTACACCGTTCTTTTTCTATTGTACATTTTCAATGATTGTTTCCTTCAACCACCAAAGCCCCGAGCCTGTTTTTCAGACGCCATGTTTACGCGTTAAAAACAATTTTTTTTGCTAGAAAATTACTTAGAATCCTCAAACGTTATATATTGTTGTTTTTTTTTCTAACACCTGAGAGTTACAGAGAAGGTCTAGAGCTAGAATTATTGCTGTCACTCTAATGATTGCAGCGATACCTCACATGTGTGGTTTGAACACATGTCAGATCTCATATGAAATGCAATAAAAAAAATGACAACAAAAAAAATGTGCTTTTAATATGTATGGGCGGAAGTGACGTTTTGACTTCGCTTCCACCCTGCTATGGTATGGAGATGGGTGGGGCCATCTTGTTCTCACTAGTATCCATGCCACAGAAGGAGAAGGGCCCCATCACGCGGCGGAGACCACCATTATTGTTTACAGCACCGCCACCTGAAGAGATGGCAGCTGCTGCCGTTACCGAAATATCCCTCTTCAAAAATACGATGTATATAGTCATGCGCCTTTCCTTTTTAAGATGCATTGTAATGGTATTAATGGCAATAAGTAAACTATTAGTGGTTTTAATAGAATTGTATCTGTTGGTGGTTTTAATATATTTAATATACACACACACATATATATATATATATATATATATATATATATATATATATATATACGTACTGTATTACAACCACCAACATGCTTTTCAAAACCACTGCTAATTTACAGAAATGACGGTCATCCATAAGATGAGCCCATTAATAGCTGCCATATTGAAGATTTCTCCTGACAGTCACATCCCATTATCATCATTTTCAACCCTTAGGATACAGGCTAAAAAAAGGCATCAAACTAAACACCGAAGGAATGATGTACACAAAACAACACAATCAGCAAGGATAGCTCCTAACTCTCTCATTTTGAGGGATTGTCCCTCTTTTGAGACCAAATGCCTCTGTTTTTTGTTCCTCGTGTGGCCTCAGTTGTCCCTCTTTTTGGTCTGATGTGTACATCTCTGTAACGGAACGTCCCACACTCCGATTGAGTGCTTCCGTCATATACCGCTTCCTATCAGTCTGGATATAGATATCAGATATTCCAGCTGCCCTCAACACACAACAAGACGAGACTTGTTTGTGTGCTAAACATGGAGGGCCAGATTCACAGAGCCCTTACTCCGGTCTATCACGCGTTAGACCGGAGTACTTTCAAATTATGCGCGTCGTATCATTAGTCTGAATCCTCAAACCATGAAACGACGGCTTCAGGCTTCAATCCGACTGGCTTACGTGTTCGTACGCCTTCGGATCTACGCTGCAATAATTTTGCGGCCGCTGGGTGGAGTTCCCGTAGTTTTCCGCGTCGGGGTATGCAAATGAGCATTTTCAGACGATCCACGAAGTTACGAGCGTCGTTCGCAATCTCTTACGGCATCTGTAGTCATCTTTTTGCCGCGTAAAGTTATTCCAGCTTTTATCTGGTCTAGTATTAGACAGCCCATGTTAAGTATGGCCGTCGTTCCCGCGTCGAATTTCAATGTCTTTTTTTATTTTTTACGTAAGTCGCCCGGGAATAGGAATGTACGTAAACGACGCTACTCAAACAAAAAATGACGTAACGATGTTATTTCGCGCAATGCACGGCGGGAAATTTCTGAACGGAGCATGCTTCACGCCCCCTAATCGCGTATTTCGATTCCGCCGCGAGAAATACACTACGCCGCCGTACCTTACGGGCTGTAATCTACCTGAATTCGTCGTAGAGACAGGTAAAATACGGCGGCGTAGTGTATCTCTGATACTCTGCACCAATGTAATTGTACCTGAATCTGGCCCGGAGTGTTTAACCACTTAAGACCCCCGACCTTTAGGCAGCTAAAGAACCCGGCCAGGTTTTGCGATTCGGCACTGCATCGCTTTAACAGACAATTGCGTGGTCGTGCGACATGGCTCACAAACAAAATTGGCGTCCTTTTTTCCCCACAAATAGAGCTTTCTTTTGGTGGTATTTGATCACCTCTGCGGTTTTTATTTTTTGCGCTATAAACAAAAATAGGGCGACAATTTAGAAAAAAATGCAATATTTTTAACTTTTTGCTATAATAAATATCCCCCAAAAATATATAAAAAAATAAATTTTTTCCTCAGTTTAGGCCGATATGTATTCTTCTACCTATTTTTACCTATTAAAAATGGTAAAAAATCGCAATAAGCGTTTATCGGTTGGTTTGCGCAAAATTTATAGCATTTACAAAATAAGGGATAGTTTAATTGCATTTTTATTAAAAAAAAATTCTTACTACTAATGGCAGCGATCAGCGATTTTTTTCGTGACTGCGACATTATGGCGGACACTTCGGACAATTTTGACACATTTTTGGGACCATTGTCATTTTCACAGCAGAAAATGCATTTAAAAAGCATTGTTTATTGTGAAAATGTGACAGTGCAGTTTGGGAGTTAACCACAAGGGGGCGCTGAAGGGGTTATGTGTGACCTAATGTGTGTTTTCAACTGTAGGGGGGTGTGGCTGTAGGTGTGACATCATCGATTGTGTATCCCTATACACACGGCTCTCCCCGTTCTTCAACTCCGGGAAACGATTGCGGGACTCCAGCTTCGGACCGGGTCACGGGAGCGCGCCGCGGGCACCCCTCCGCGACCCATGGATGGGCACTAGCACAGGACGTACCTGTACGTGCATGTGCCTAGCCGTGCCATTCTGCCGACGTATATGTGCAGGAGGCGGTCCTTAAGTGGTTAATAGAACCAAGAATACAGTCTCATATACAGTTTAACCACTTAAGGACCGCCTCCTGCAGATTTACGTCGGCAGAATGGCACGGCTGGGCACATCAACGTATATATACGTTGGTTTTAGTACCCAGCCGTGGGTCGCGGGCGCGCGCCCGCGACCCGGTCCGAAGCTCCAGGACCGGGACCGCGGGATTCGCGGACCCGATCACCGCTGCAGTGCGGCGATCCGTCCCTGGAGCGGAAGAACGGGGAGAGCCGTGTGTACACACGGCTTCCCCGTGCTTCTCTGTGGCCGGAGCATCGATCGCGTCATCCCTGTAATAGGGGGACGCGATCGATGACGTCACACCTACAGCCACACCCCCCTACAGTAGTAAACACACACATTAGGTACACATTCCCTACAGCGCCACCTGTGGTTAACTCCCACACTGCAGCTGTCATTTCCACAGTAAACAATGCAATTTAAATGCATTTTTTGCTGTGAAAATGACAATTGTCGCAAAAATGTGTAAAAATTGTCCGAAGTGTCCGCCATATTGTCGCAGTCACGAAAAAAATCGCTGATCGCCGCTATTAGTAGTAAAAAAAAAAATAATTAATAAAAATGCAATAAAACTATCCCTTATTTTGTAAACGCTATAAATTTTGCGAAAACCAACCGATAAACGCTTATTGCGATTTTTTTTACCAAAAATATGTAGAAGAATACGTATCGGCCTAAACTGAGGAAAAAATATGTTTTTTTATATATTTTTGGGGGATATTTATTATAGCAAAAAGTAAAAAATATTGCATTTTTTTTTAAATTGTCGCTCTATTTTTGTTTATAGCGCAAAAAATAAAAACCGCAGAGGTGATCAAATACCACCAAAAGAAAGCTCTATTTGTGGGAAAAAAAGGACGCAAATTTTGTTTGGGAGCCACGTCGCACGACCGCACAATTGTCTGTTAAAGCGACGCAGTGCGGAATCGCAAAAACCCCTTGGGTCATTTGCCAGCGTATTGGTCCGGGTCTTAAGTGGTTAAAGAGGTAACCAGAACATAAATTAACATGAGCTCATTAACTAATCATTTACCCAGACGAGGTAACTCAGAAATATAACCTTTCAAGGTAGACATCTCATCTCCTCTCACCTGCTATACAATACACATTATCATTAGTGTAAACACATGACATCTTCACACAATAGCAGGGTCAATTAGCACAGAGAACAGAGATGGCTGGAGGCGAGGACATTAGCATCTATGAATGAGTCACTTTGAGTTCAGAATCAACAACCAGCAGATAGTTCTCACAGATATCCTGGAATATATTGTGGATAATAATTACATAATAATCCCCTCTTAGGTAGTCCAAGATATAATTTCTCCGTCATCCTATGCCCCTAGTGGACATAGGATGATTTTAGACATAAGAGGGTCCGAGTCTGTCACAATCTCTATACTACCAAGGGTATTATGCTGCACAAAAAGTTTTATCCAGCTTCTATATAATTAGTTATTTTGAAAAGCCAATATAAAGGAAATATAATGATACAAAAGTATTTGTGTGGGTTAGCCAGTCATTTTCTGCATATTAGATCTTTGTGGTCCATTTATTCGGGGCTGTGGCAGGGACGTGTCCTTTACCTACATACCATGTGCTAAAAGGTATCACATACAGAGTAATGAGAAAAAGATGATCCGCACTCCGGACGTTGCTCTTAAACAATTGACGTATTTATTGACAAGCCACAGTAGACAAATGCAAATAGGAAAGGTTGACGCGTTTCAACCTATAAGGCCTAGTCATAACCACATACAGAGTGCTAGGGAGCACTCTACACTTTCGAAAGGCACGCTAAGGATTACTTTTAGTTGCTAATGTGTATGTGGCCATTTATTTAAACCTGTTTTTTGAACCAGTTGTAGAATTCATGAAATTACATTTTATTTAATTCTGCTAGTAATTTTCCACCTGAATATTTTTAATTGAACAAAATTTCCTAATCAATTCCTAGTCCATTTGTAGAGCCTTGCTATGATAAAGAGTAAGGTCTGCGCCCATTAAAGAGATAAGAAAAGCAGCACTGCAGCCAGGAAACGTCTAATAGCCCCACTAGAGTATTTACACTGCTCTTATTTTATGCCAGCATCACTCTGCAAGATCCAGAGCAAATATTTGCCCAGAGATTGTTAAGGCAATCAACTTTACATTAATCTATTTTGTTAAAACATGTTGCACTTTTCTATTGCTGTTAATGTTGTAAAGCTGTAAACGATGAAGACAAAATGGACAGAGTGCATTCAAGTATAAGACTGTCATCAGTGTGCCATCAAAATATGCTGATCACACAACTACAGAGCACCTTCTGCAGAGCACGCTTCTGTAGCTAATTTCTCTATGATCAAGCCTTATAAGTGTGGGTACTTTTGAGAGCAGTTGATTATACAGAAACAATATGATTACCTATAGGGACACACAATTCCAAGTGCTGCAGATCTACTAAATATATGTCAGTAGACTGGTAAACAGGGTAGACGAGAGTGACATGGACAGACCCTGTTGACAATAGTTACATTGGGGAGAAATAAATAGGGATCTCTGGGCCCCCGATGGCACATGAGAGCCCGGAGAAGCACCAGATGGCGGCGGGGGGGACATCCCCTCCCTCTGCCTATAAGAACCATCAAGAGGTGGAACTGCTGCTATAATCGTTCTTATCAAGCACAGAATCGGCGGAAGAAGACGGTGATATCTGAATGACGCCTGTAGCTGCAGGCATCATTCAGATATCACTGCACAAAGTCGAGGACGTCATATGCCATCCACTAGGGATGAGCCGAACACCCCCCCATTCGGTTTGCACCAGAACCTTCGAACGGACCGAACGTTCGCGCGAACATTTAGAACCCCATTGACGTCTATGGGACGCGAACATTCAAAAGTGCTAATTTTAAAGCCTAATATGCAAGCTATTGTCGTAAAACGTCTTTGAGAACCCGCGTCTTGCCCCAGGGAACATGTATTAATGGAAAAAAAGTTTTAAAAACTGTCTTTTTTTTTTCAGGACTCCTGAAAAAACAACCGTTTTTAAACCTTTTCTTCCATTGATACATGTTCCCTCAGGCAAGAACCGGGTTCTCAAAGACGTTTTCACAGGCATACTATAGACACTCAGCAGGTACAATATTTAAAGTAATTTTTCCTTTTTTTTTTTTTTATTTAAGCATCATTAAAATCACTGCTCTGAGCAGTGATTTTAATGATGCTTAAATAAAAAAATAAAAATTTATGAAAAATTCCTTTAAATATTGTACCTGCTGGGTGTCTATAGTATGCCTGTGATAACATCTTTAAAAAGCACAATCACCTGCCTGCCAGTAAATTAAGAAGAACTGATCTAGCTAAACTATACAGTGTATAAATATATGTACAACACCTGGGATGTATATATATCCTCTACACACTGTAACATTAACTGACTAGCCTACCTGCCTGCCTGCTCTATCTACCTGCAAAAAATGACAATCTCTCTGTCTCTCTATGTTCTCTCTAACCACCGCCGCAACACACTACACAAGGCCCACCTGCAGGTGGCATTTTATAGTGTGGGGCGTGTACTAAACCCCCTGAGCCCTAATTGGGCTCTGCGTTTTTTGCGCGCTGTGATTGGCCAAGCATGCGGGTCATAGTGCATGCTTGGCCAATCATCAGCCAGCGATGACGCAGTGAATTATGGTCTGTGAAACGTAACTAGAATTAGGCGCAAACGACCCGTTTTGTTCGTATTTCGACGAACGATCGAACATACGATGTTCGAGACGAACATGAGTTCGACTTGAATACAAAGCTCATCCCTACCGTCCACCCAAGGACAAGTGGTAAAACAGATTAAAGCGGAGCTCCACCCAGGAAAACAAAATTTTCCCATGTTGTTTAAAAAAATAAAAAAATAAAAACCTGAAAAATAAAAATAAAAATACTCACCCGAAATACCTGTTGCTATGCGGAAGTCTGTAATCTGCCTCACCTGCACCGCGGTCCGATTTCTTCTTCTCCTTCTCCTGCGCTGCTTTCTGGGAATTGTGTGTGTTCTCAGAGAGCAGCCGCCCATTCACAAGCCAGCGTGAGACTCACGCAGGCGCAGTAGGAAATGGGCAGTGAAGCCGTACGGCTTCACTGCCTGTTTCCCATAGTGTGGATGGCGGCGCGGGACCCGGAGCGATCGTGGGACCGGCATCGGGGGGCCCATCAGCGCAAGCAAGTAGGACAAGGTAAGTGTCCTTATTTAAAGTCAGCAGCTACACTGTTAGTAGCTGCTGACTTAAAAAAAAATAAAAATAAAAAATTGCGGCTGGAGCTCCGCTTTAACTAAATCTATGAAATACACACAATAAACTAAAGATAAGTCAGTGATATATACAAATGACCAAAATAGAAAATTAATGACTTCTAAGAAAGAGTCATACAAGTGTATATCATGTAAAGGCTAAAGGAAAGTTTTTACAAAGAGAATCTTACTAGTACTTGTCACGTAAAGGCCACAGAAGACTGACAGCAGCAGACTTAGTAAAAAAAAGTAATAAGAAATGCTAATTACTACAGTGTCCTAAATATGAGTCAGGACACCCTTGTCCAAGGTCAAGGAATATGTCCTCTTGCGCAGCCGAGCTGACTCAGAGCATAAACGTATATCAAATACCAAAGCTTTTATCTGTATGCAAAAAAAATTGACTCCAAACCAAAATATTGTTTGCAAGTTAAGTAAAATTGTCATAAAAGTAAGATTCCCTTGCCCACCCTATTCCATAAAACTCATAAAATCAAGTTTGTCAAATACCTATAGATCTCATCACATGTTCTTTACAAATTGTAAAGATCAGGGTTTATCTAGTCTCATCCTCAATAAGAATTACGTGACAATGGCTAGGTAGTCATGTGGCCTATATTGTCTTTTCATGTTTTTTTTTTATATACCGTATATATATATATACACACACATACATACACACACACACACAATATCTCACAAAAGTGAGTACACCCCCTCACAGTTTTGTAAAGGCCAGCCTAGGCCATCTTTATGTAGAGCAACAATTCTTTTTTTTTTCAGACCCTCAGAGAGTTCTTTGCCATGAGGTGTCATGTTGAACTTCCATTGACCAGTATGAGAAAGTGAACAAATTTAACACACCTGGTCCCCATTCACACCTGAGACCCTGTAAGACTAACAAATCACATGATACCAGGGAGGGAAAGTGGCAAATCGGGCCCAATTTGGACATTTTCACTTAGGGGTTAGTGTTGAGCGGAATACGCCATATTCGATTTCGCGATATTTCACGAATATATAGAAGAATATTCGTGAAATATTCGTTAATATCGAATATTCGTGATATTTTATCAAAAAAAAAAAATTGTGAAATTTCGCTAATGCGAATGCAAAATTGAATGCGAAATTCTCGTCTGCGCATGCGCGTGAACAACACGCGAAAACGGAGATCATTTCCTATAGGAAGCACAATGCTAAGCTCTAAGATCGCAATACACAGGAAAAACGCACAGAAACACTCCACTCTCTCTAGCCACCTTGTGAATCTGCACTGAAATACTGCTGGGAGTGATCTTATATAATGGTCGTGCAGGCAGGTTCCTATTGGTTGCTATGGAGGTTGCTAACCTCTGACAACTGTGGTAGGAGAACTCTGATTGGCTCTGATGCAAAAGAAGGGCAGAGAAAGTATTTGCCAATATTCGTAATACGAATATTCGCATTGCAAATATTCGGCAACATAAAGTGATCGCCTCAGCTACTCGGCCCAGGGTCTCTAATCATACCAGCAATGCTTTTAGACGTCGATGGAGATCACTAGGATGTGATCTGTTTTAAAAATAAATTTGAAATAGCGAATATTCACCGCGATATTCGAGTTATTCGCGAATACTCGAATATGCAATATTCGTAACGAATATTCACAATGCGATTATTCGTGAGCAACACTATTAGGGGTGTGCTTACTTTTGTTTCCAGTGGTTTAGACATAAATGGCTGTGTGTTGAGTTATTTTGAGGGGACAGCAAATTTACACTGATGTTCTCCCTCCGGTCTTCTTCCTCCAGTGTTCTTCCTTCGATCTTCTTCCTCCGGTCTTCTTTTCCACTGCTGCTGTCTTCTCCGCCGCCAACACGGTCCTCCTCCGACACTGTCTCCCATCTCTGTGCCAGCTCCCCTCTCTAGCGGGTCTTATATAGCAATAGTGTGTGGCCATCAGGTGACGTCACCAGAAGACCCCTTCTGACATCACGCAAGCAGAACTAGCACAAAGACAGTTCACAGCATTGGAGGCATTCTCTTGTTCCCCCTTTCCTGAAATGCCGGGCTGCATGCTTGGACAGGGGTCTGGTTTGGATCTTGGGAGATCCCACAATGTTTTTTCATTTTGTCGTGGAGTTCCACTTCAAGATCCTCAGAACACAAATCGCACCACGATTCGGATCACGATGATCCAACTTGGATGCAACTTCTATTCGGTCTAACTTTGCATCTTAAAGGGGTGTTCCAGTCATTTTGTATGTTTATTAAAAGTCAGCAGCTACAAAAAGTGTAGCTGCTGGCTTTTAATAAACATACACTCACCTGCTCCACGTTCCAGCGACGCGCCGGCTGGCGTCTTCATTCTAAGTGTGGGCACCCGGCCGTGACAGCTTTCGGCTTCACGGCCGGGCACCCACTGTGCATGCGCGAGCGGCACTGCGCATGTGCGAGCGGCGCTGCACCATTCTATTGGACAGGCGATCGCCTGGGACCTGTCACGTGTCCCATGCGATCGCCTACGGGGAGGGGCTGCCAAAAGGGGATCTGACTTTCACCTAAGCAGCCCCTCGGCGGAAGGAGGAAGTGGGACACGAAGTCCCACTCCTCCTGAAAGCCCCCACTTCCCCCCCCCCAAAAAAAATGTGGCATGTAAGGGGGCGAGGAGTGGATTAAGCGGAAGTTCCACTTTTGGGTGGAACTCTGCTTTAACGTTTACACACATTTACAAGAAGTTACAAACCTGTAAACTACAATCCTGAATGCGATTTATCTGCATTCAAATAAACTTCAGTAAACTCAACTGCCTCTAAACTACTATAAACAACTGTGAGTGTACACATAAGATAACATTGAGGAGAGTACAGGGGCTGCTGAAAAAACGCTTAACTGCTCCTAAATGTGAGTTTAGCAGCTGCAATGTACTTGAAGCCTTAAAAGACTCAAGCTTGGTTCACATAGGTGCGATGCGGGAACGCAGCAAATCCACTGCGGGTTCCCGCATCACACCTGACACGCAAGGCAGTTCACACTGCCATATGCAAACCGCTGAGAGTGTCAATAGAAAGTTAACCACTTCAGCCCGGAAAGGATTTGCCCTGACCAAGATTTTTAATCGGGACTATGACATTGTGGCGAACAGATCGGACACTTGACACTTTTTTGGGACCAATGCCATTTATACAGCAACCAGAACTAAAAATAGCTACCGATTACTGTAGCGGAGTGCACTATTAATATCCACGATCTCTGCTGGTATCCAGGGTAAATCCCCAGTCAGCGCCGAAAAGTATGGCAATGTCCCAAATCTCTCCAGTAACCGGACGACACACACCTCTGAGAGTCAACTGTCAACAACTCTTTATTATCGGGCTTCTATATTTATACAATTCCCCATGCAAGGGGCTTCCAGACAGATTTAGCAGGGGTAATACAGAGTGGACCACATGGGGAACTTAACATTCTGGATATTTCTCCCATCAGGTATTGCTGCGAAATGAACGATCGGTAGATAGCTGGGGTCTGGGGTTATGTGTTGTGAGAATACTGCTCAGATCCCAGCTAAACCACCGACGCTGCCCGAAATACCCTTAACCATCGAATTTGGTTTAAAACTACCGAACACCGATGGGCAACATAACGTGCTGTAAGCGGAACTCCTGACTGCTCTGGAAGTTCAGCAGCGTTCGTGCCGTCGAGTAGCGTTTTTTTCTATTCCAGGCACTCGACGACCAAACGCCGCCGAAGCGACAAAGGATCCAAGACGGCCGACCGCCGCGTGATTGGTAGTCGAACGACGGCCTTCCAGGAGAGCCTTAAGTACCGAGCGCCACACGTCCCTTAATGTGTGGTCTATCAGGTGAGTCCGGATAATCGCGGTTTGGGAAATGAAGTACTCGAACGCCAGAGGCTTACGGCTGCTAGCATACGAGTTATCATGCCCACCTAAGATCCAGCAGAATACATAGCATATAATACAGACAACCCTTTGAAATGTAACGTCCAGTGCTCCAGAAGTGGCTAGGTTTGCCACAATTACCATATAAATGTCACTGGCAGGGAAGGGGGTTAACTGTGTTCCCTAGGTGTGTTTCTAACTGTGGGGGGTGGCACTGATTGGGGAGGAGACAGATCGTTGTTCCTACTTATTAGGAACAACAATCTGTCTCTACCCCCCTAACAGAACCGAGATTTGTGTGCTTACACGCACAGATTCCTGTTCTTGTTCTGTTAGGAGCGATCAAGGGTGCCCAGCAGACATTGTGCCCGCCGGGCACGCGCAACGGCTCTGGGGACAAGTCTGCTATAGTGTCTTAAAGAGCCGACGTATAGCTACGGCAATTTGCAAAGTCGTGCAAACCTGCCACAGTATAACTGTGGCGGCTGGTCGGCTAGCGGTTAATGACACCCCCAGATCGGTTTGCATATCACAGTGCGAACTGTCAATTCAGACAGGAATCGGATCGCATGGGTGTGAACACCCATGCGATCCGATTCTGGTGTGTACCAAAAAAAAGGGTCCTGAACGACTTTGCTCCAAATGCCATGCAAATTTAGCCCTTACAATCTGTATGGCAGAATTCACATCGCATGTGATATGCACAGCAGTGTGGTGGGAATTGCATGCGATGTCGCACAGGGCACTAATGTGAACCGAGCCTCAGTGTATTTATAATTATCAAGCATGTCTAAACTTGATAAGATAAAGTAAACCCTTTTTTCTCAATTGATATATTTTATTTTCCATACAGTAAATGTAAATAAATCGGTTGAAGCCTGGCTGGTTGGAAAATGCTGCCGAATACCATCAACCTCTGGAAAGTATAATGACTGTGGAGTAGCAGCACCGTCAGACTCTTAATTACACAAATCTTTTAATTACTTCACAGATTCTAATTAAATTAGTGCTGAATTCCCTATGTGATGGTGATTCATTGGCGCTGCTGCGTTGTAGAATGGGTGTAGCTGTTCCAGCTGGATGCTAGTTTGCGAATCAAAAGAAACATCAAGGAATTTTCTTTTTAAATAATTTTCATCAAAATCTTTAATTGAACATTTTTTCTTGTTATACAAGAAAAAAATATATAAACATACCCTAACTTTTATAGCCCCAATTCCCACCCTTTCCCTTTCACTTTCTTAACAATGTACAGCAACAAATAAGAAAAAGAATAGAATAGAAAAAAAAATGTTGTCATTCTTCTGTCCATTACATTTTCATGATGTGTGTAGTGCTACCCCCGGAGGAGCCGCGGAATTGTTTTGTGATGTCTATTCCAGCACAGTTCTGTGCGGGATAAAAGCAATAATTTTTTTCTGGAATTGAAAAGCACTGGAATGCACTGCACTGGTGTGAGCTATGCCATTGGAACCCATAAAATCAATTTTCCATGCTTTTTTGATGCAGAAAAAAAGCACTGCAAGGCATGTGGTGTGAACGAGTGAATAAGGGCTCTTTCACACGAGGCGGATCAGTAATGATACGCCCCGTGCACTTCCGTTTGCTCAGCGGGGATCGCTCCGATGATCCCCGCTGAGCCGGCGGATGATAGGGGCGGTCCCCGCACACTTTGCAGGGACCGCCCTGTCTTTTCTCCGATCCGCCAGACGGATGGAAAAGTAGGTTTTTCCTCCGTCATACTTTGGCGGATCGGAGCGGGTCGGATGTCAGCGGGCATGTACCACTGACATCCGCGGTTCCATAGAGGAGCACGGAGCGTCCGTTCAGGTCCGCAAAAAAAACTGGCAGGCGGATCTGAACAGGTGCTCCGTGTGAAAGAGCCCTAAGGGTTGTATAAGTCCAAAACAAGGGTATCAATGTCAGCTGAGGGGGAACTGCACAATTGTAAGAGGAGTTTGGTATAACATGTTATTTGAATAAGCACGTTATTTTGTTATTCATTTTTAATTGTTTGCACAGATATTTGTGACTTTGTTTTGCATTTACAATTGCTAAATATTGCTTTGATTTTTTTATCACAGGAAAATCAGACCCAGCGCTGTTTTTGTTGGCTTCTTTTGATAACATGTTTAATGTTAAAACAAACAATAAAAAACCTTAGAATCACTTTAAAGATACTGAAAGAAGTGATTTTGAGAGATTATGAATTCCTTCTTTAAATTACGAACCTTTTAAAGACATTAAAGTGGATCTCCACCCTAAAGTGAAGATCCGCTGATCGGAACCCTCCCCCCCTCCGGCGTCACATTTGACACCTTTCAGGGGGGAGGGGGGTGCAGATACCTGTCTAAAGACAGGTATCTGCACCCACTTCCGGCCCGCAGTCTCGGGCAAAAGACGGGCTTTTCCCGTTGTGTGCTGGGAACTCTCGGCTCCCAGCACACAGCGGGAGCCAATCGCCGGGCGCAGCGCGACTCGCGCATGCGCGGTAGGGAACCGGGCAGTGAAGCCGGAGCGCTTCACTTCCTGGTTCCCTCACCGTGGATGGAGGGGGGAGCAGCAGGGAGACGAGCGATCGCTCGTCCTCTGCTGCGGACGCCGCTGGACTCCAGGACAGGTGAGTGTTCTGATATTAAAAGTCAGCAGCTGCAGTATTTGTTGCTGCTGGCTTTTAATATTTTTTTTTGGTGAACCATCCGCTTTAAATAGCATTAGATAGTATATTGTTAGAGTCTTCCAAAGATGGAATCCTTCTAATTCATTTAATTACTGCTCAATGAACTATAGGTATTATAACCAGTATAATTCAGCAATGTTGTAGTAAAGTTCTAAACATGTTGAAGCACCAGGAGGAGTAACAGGATGAGCACTGCCAGAGACCTACAAAATGACCTCCAGCAGGCCACTGGTGTGAATGTCTCTGACCAAACAATCAGAAACAGACTTGAGGGTGGCCCGAGGGCCCGACATCCTCTAGTGGGTCCTGTGCTCTCTGCCCAGCACAGTGGCGCTCAATTGGCATTTGCCATTGAACACCAGAACTGGTGGGTCCACCACTGGCGCCCTGTGCTTCTCACACATGAGAGCAGGTTTATCCTGAGAGCATATGGCAGACGTGAAAGGGTTGGGAGACACCATGGAGAATGTTATGCTGCCTGTAACATCATTCAGCATGAACAGTTTGGTGGTGGGTCAGTGATGGTCTGGGGAGGCATATCCATGGAGGGACACATAGACCCCTAAAGGCTAAAAAATGGCACCCTGACTGCCATTTGGTATCAGGATGAAATCCTTGGACCCATTGCCAGACCCCACGCTGGTGCAGTGGGTCCTGGGTTCCTCCTGGTGCACGACAATATCATGGCCTCATGTGGCGAGAGCATGCAGCCAGTTCCCAGAGGATGAAAGAATTGATACGATTGAAAGCCCCCTACACACCTAATGCAGCGTACACACGATCACTTTATGTGATGAAAAAAAATGACGTTTTTAAAAACGTCAATTTCATTGACTGTGTGTAGGGGAAAACGTTGTTTTATGTCTTGTAAAAAATGACAAAAAAAAATTGAAGCATGCTTCAATTTTATGTGTCGTTTTTCAAAACGTTGTTTTTTGTTTCACAAAAAGTCACCGTGTGTAGCAAAAAAAACGACGTTTTTCAACCTGCGCATGCCCAGAAGCTAGTTATAAAGCGAGCTTCAATGGAAAAGAGTGGTGAACGTAATCTCGCTTTTTGTGAAAAAACGATGGTGTGTAGGCAACATCGTCTTTGAAAAGTGAAGTTTCAAAAATGTCGTTTTTTACTTCACAGAAAACGTCGTTTTTTTTCATCACATAAAGTGATCATGTGTACGGGGCATAAGTCCTAGGCCGCGTACACACGACTAAATAAATCCGATCAAATCGGTCCCCCAATAGCCCATAGCTTCCTGATGACGCATGCGTGCATGCGAAACATGTAGAGGCATATGAGCATTAACTCTCACACATACGGAATTGTGTCACCAGCCTCCTCCACTGTTTAATGCTGTAGCTTTCGCCCGCTGAACCGCAACACGAACGAGGGTTGGAACGCACGCTGCACAAACAGTAACGCTGGACAAGCTAATGCCGGCCGGGCATTGGAGCATGTGAGTGTGATTTTAAAGCTTTCTTGTTTCAAATAAATTGGTCATAACTTTATTACACCATAAGAGGCTTTTTTCTTTTGGGGGAGCCAAGAGAGGTGAACGCAAAGAGCTATTTGGGTGTGACACTTATGATTGAGGATCGCGTGGAACCGCTGTTTATGGATGTTATATGCTGTCCCCTTTCCGTGATCTGGTGAGCGCAATCTTTGAATAGAGGTGGTGGTGACACTATAAGGGTGTATAGTCACGGAGATCATCTTTACCACAGCATAGAGCACGTTTGACACTTTGGAAATTTAAAGGACTGAGACATTCTTTACATAGGTGCAACAGCACGCACTAACAGGACTGCTAAAAGATCATATATATATTTTCTTTTGCGTTAGCATATATATTTTTTTGAGTTAGCACTGGTGTTTATGGATGTTTTGTTAATTTATATATATATATTTTATATTTTATATGTTTTTGAAAATTGGGTTTATGAAATCAGCGCGGTAGTATATGTCACATATACACAATTTATTCTTCTATTTTTTCACTTGGCACAGGTGTTTATAATAACTGCTGCAAATTGGAATTATAGGTTTTATATCAAATATTTAGTTGCGCCAGTGTCACAACACACATACCATGCAACCATAGGCCGACCCCCAGTATCTGCCGTGCAGAACGACGTAGTCCCTGCTGAAACCATCCTTCCAGGTGCAATGACGTCATTGGATTGCATCTGCCCTCCCTATGTAGGAGGTGCTTCAGCGCTCCTCTGACAACTGATAAGAACAGATACTACACTTTGTGATGGTAGTAGAACATATCCCCGTCATCCATTCCCTTCTTCTGTAATAAAAGAAAATCACCCAATATTCCACGAGCAGGAATATCCCTGGAATCGCCGAATAATCCACACATGAGCCAAAGCTTAATGCTGGATGTAAACAGGACACACTTTATTGAAAGTACACATCACACTTTTATACAGGATTTGGAACATCCCGCCCCCAACAACCGCTTTCTTATTGGTCCTTTTTAAAGTCCAGGCAGTTTCCCATCAGGTCTTCCTTAACCATGCAAATGAGGACTTGAAAATGACACAGCAGAGATTGGTCAGAAAGGTTTGAACAGAAAGACTGCTATGTGTATTCAGACAAAAGCCCCAGGGAGTAATTACTACAATGAAGCAATCAGAACAACAATTAACATGAGTCAATTATCTAATCAGGTGACCGGACGCGGTGGCTAGGCGTCTCGTCTCTGACAACGGCTATTCATCTGCAGAACACAATGGAAAGGTATTTCACAAGCCACTTAGCATTGAAAGGTCATTGTCCCTTACTGGCAGCATGGCAATCTGTTTTAAACAGGTTTTACAGAGGCCTCTACAATAGGGTTGCCACCTTTCCTTCTAGCCAAACCCGAACACTTTACTGGCGCATAGCATTTTATTTTTTTATTTTTTAGTATACACTATAGGATTGTTAAAGACCTTGTAGTGGGAGTGGACAATTCTAAAAAAAATAAAAAAATAACTTGAGCCAAGCAAATGAAGTACTGTAGATGGAGGAATCTCCCTATTGGATTCTGACAGCAGCACTAGACCCTGTCAGAAAATGCTAATCAGCAGCTGTAGCTCCCCCACATTCTACCTTCTAGTACAACCCCCTCCCAGCCCCCCCCCCCCCAGCACAAATATTTTCCCACCCATCCAAAATCAACCTTAGGACAAATCCTTCCCCCCAAATTCCCCTACAAATACCCCCTCCCCAGCACAAATCCTCTTCATCCAGTCCTTCCTCTAAGCCCAAATTCCTCCTCCTGACTTTTAATATTAGGACACTTACCTGTCCAGGAGTCCAGCACCGTCAGCAACAGAAGACGAGCGGTCGCTCGTCACTCTGCTGCCCCCACCATCATTATGGGTAGGGGAATTAGGAAGTGAAACGTTGCAGCTTCACTTCCTGATTCCCTACTGCGCATGCGCAATCAGTGCTAAACGTCTTTCACTGGTCCCCGCTGTTTTCTGGGAGCCCTGTGTTTCCCAGAACACATTGGGGGGGGAGGGGGGACCGGGAAGTGACGCACTACCTGCAGTCTACCCACAGTGTGTATTCCCGGAAGTGGGTGCAAATACCTGCTCCGCTTTAATTAACAATTCTTCCCATATATACATAAACCTAAAAACAAACAACACACTTTTCCATATATATTGTGTATAGTAAATTACATACTCAGATATAGAAATATGTTCAGTTAATAACATGCATACAAACTCAAATACATACAGATACTGAGATATATACATACACACTCAGATATATACATATGCTCAATTACATACAGTACATGCACATAAATATATATATATATATATAAATACTCAGATACATGCATATATACATGCTGTAAAGAAACACTAAGATATATATACTAAGAAACATGCATACATACCTATATACATGCACTCAAATATATACTGTACATGTGCTCAATTATATACATACACACATATTTATATACACACACACACGGAGATACATACATGCACTCAGATACACACAAACAGACATAAATACACTTGACAACATACTGTAGTGTGAGAGGAATACTTACATGAATAATATGGTAATGTACAGCCAGCTTCTCTCCTCCCCTCTCTGTCCTGCTGTCCCCTCACACTCCGTGCAGCTCCTTCCTCTTCCCGCCCACTCACTCACACACAGCTCTCTCTGTAAACAGTGAACAGTCCTGGCAGGGCTCCAGTAGCCGGGACTAGAAGCAGAGCATCGGCTTATGCGGCCATGAGGTTCTGTATCCCTCCACAGAGAGAAATAAGTCCCTTGTAATTAGGGCTGTTTCCATCATACAGTTACATATATGTACAGATAGGTCACATTCTCATACAGGTTATGGATCCTGAATTCTGATTAAGTTTTTCTGGGGGTGTTATAAGGATTTTTGAGGGTTTCCAGGTGGCTGTTGTCCGGGTGACAGACAGTCAGAAACCCGGGCAGATGATGTAAAAACCGGACTGTCCGGGTGAATCATGGACAGGTGGCAACCCTACTCTACAAAGGGTAAAGTATTCCAATTATCCAGGGCTAGAGGCAGACTCCATAGAGCACATGGTTGCAAAAAGTCACGAAACCCTTTAGAATACAAAAAGTCACCTTTTACCCATAACACACAGACATTAAAATAGCAGGGAGAGAATTAAACTGAAGTATATAAGCCATTGCATAAAAGTCCTTCACACACTTGATCTTAGCCAAAAGGCCGAGAAGCGATATAAATTGTTGGTGCTTCATTAAAACCTGTCATACATAAAAAAATAAAAAATAAAGTTTCATTGAGCTTGGTGACCTGGGTACTGAAATGTTTTTTGACAACATAGGGAGATGTGACCATGATTCTGCATTCACAAGTGTGCTGACATATTGGACTTTTTGTATGAAAACTGGATAAGCTGAACTATAAAAAACTGTAACAAAATAGAATCATGGTTATTGCCAATATCAGACTATATTTAGCATTCATTCTCAAATATTCACAGGGAATATAAAATGAATCAGAATATTGGTTATGGTCAACACCTCCACTTTTATTTGCTGTGCTTTTCACCAATCAACACTAGATTGTACTGTTCATAATCAGTAACTAGTTCATAGCTCCTGTTCTGACTATAGGATCAGAATCTGATTGCTATAAGCATGTTTCCTGGGACATCATTAAACAGAGAATATACATTAGTGCTGATGTCACTGTACACGCTAGTAGATTGATAAATCTGTTTGTTTATTTTCTAGGACGCGCAAGTAGCTCCCAGCCCCCACCCCCCAAGGTAAATCCAATGCTCTGCACATTGCACGTCCAGCAGATTATGCAGTGATATTCTGCAAATCCTAATGTAATTGGAAATCCATCTCATTGATTTCAGTCTTTTCAGAAATTAACTTTTAACAAAAAGGTCCTCAGATTTCTGCCAAGTATCAGTGTGGGATTATTAGAAATAGAAGAAGCCCTGGATTTCTCATGCTGAGATTTGTGTGATGATAGCAGGATCATTTGCTGAGTAAATTATGATTAGCTATTATGCCTCGTACACACGATAGGAATTTCCGATTAAAAAAGTCAGACGGAATTTTTTCATCGGCTATTCTGACCGTGTGTATGCCCCATCTGACTTTTTCTGTCGGAAATTCCGACGGAATTAGAAAGAGAAATTCTGTTAGTCTGTATGGAACTCTGACGGAGAAAAAAAACATGCATGCTCGGAAACAAGTCGACGCATGCTTGGAAGCATTGAACTTCATTTTTCTAGGCTTGTCATAGTGTTGTACGTCACCGCATTTTGGACGGTCGGAATTTGGTGTGTCCGTGTGTATGCAAGACAGCTTGAGCGGAATTCCGTCGAAAAAATGCGTCAGAGTTTATTCCGACGGAAATAAAATGATCATGTGTATGGGGCATTACTCCTAATTGTGAAGTAGTCCATTTCTAAATCTCCAGGGTGAATCTTTAAGCTGTTACTCCCAGTGATCTCTTACTTGGAAGGTTAGCACCTCTTTTAACCACTTAAGGACCGCCTACTGCACATATACGTCGGCAGAATGGCACGGCTGGGCACATCAACGTATATATACGTTGATTTTAGTACCCAGCCGTGGGTCGCGCGCCCGTGACCCTGTCCGAAGCTCCGGGACCACGGGATTCGCGGACCCGATTGCCGCTGCAGTGCGGCGATCCGTCCCTGGAGCGGAAGAACGGGGAGAGCCGTGTGTAAACACGGCTTCCCCGTGCTTCTCTGTGGCCGTAGCATCGATCGCGTCATCCCTGTATTAGGGGGACGCGATCGATGACATCACACCTACAGCCACACCCCCCTACAGTTGTAAACACAACACATAGGTCACACATCCCCTACAGCGCCACCTGTGGTTAACTCCCAAACTGCAACTGTCATTTCCACAGTAAACATAGTTACATAGTTACATAGTTAGTCAGGTTGAAAAAAGACACAAGTCCATCCAGTTCAACCATAAAAATAAATAAAAATAAAACAAAGTAAAAAACACAGTACATCCTCCCATACACCCAACTCCATACCCACAGTTGATCCAGAGGAAGGCAAAAAACCCCAGCAGAGCGATGATCCAATTTGCTACCGGAGGGGAAAAAATTCCTTCCTGATCCCCCGAAAGACAATCGGATTTACCCCGGATCAACTTTACCTACAAAACTTAGTACTCAGTTATATTATGTGCATTTAGGAAAGAATCCAGGCCTCTCTTAAAGCAATCTACTGAGCTGGCCAGAACCACCTCTGGTTCTGGCCGCTCCCGCTCCAGGGACGGATTTTTTGCTGTGAAAATGACAATTGTCCCAAAAATGTGTCAAAATTGTCCGAAGTGTCCACCATAATGTCGAAGTCACGAAAAAAAATCGCTGATCGCCGCTATTAGTAGTAAAAAAAAAAAAAATTAATAAAAATGCAATAAAACTATCCCTTATTTTGTAAACGCTATAAATTTTGCGAAAACCAACCGCTAAACGCTTATTGCGATTTTTTTTACCAAAAATAGGTAGAAGAATACGTATCGCCCTAAACTGAGGAAAAAAAATGTTTTTTTATATATTTTTGGGGGATATTTATTATAGCAAAAAGTAAAAAATATTGCATTTTTTTTTAAATTGTCGCTCTATTTTTGTTTATAGCGCAAAAAATAAAAACCGCAGAGGTGATCAAATACCACCAAGAGAAAGCTCTATTTGTGGGGAAAAAAGAACGCCAATTTTGTTTGGGAGCCACGTCGCACGACCGCGCAATTGTCAGTTAAAACGACGCAGTGCCGAATCGCAAAAAGAGGCAAGGTCCTTTACCTGCATTTTGGTCCAGGTCTTAAGTGGTTAAACAAAAATCCATTTGTCCTGTTTTCCTCCTCCATTATCCCTCTTTTAAAAAGTGTATCTACACCCAAAGACAAAAATGACAGCTAATCTGTCACTTATATTCTCGAAGACCAGCAGGTATGCTGCTACATGTAGTTCCATAGGTTTAACATGCAAGGTTCTGCTGTTACTTGTTATCCTACAAGAGTGTTCAAGATGGGTAATTTAGTTGATGTTGCTTCATAGTTACATAGTTGATCAGGTTTGCAAAAGTCCATCTGGTTCAATCTATAAAAAATAGAATGAATAGAATGAACAAATAAACCTCCATTTACAGAGCCCTATACCCACAGTTGATCTAGAGCAGGGGTGTCAAACTCAATTTCATTGTGGGCCGCATCAGCATTATGATTGTTCTCAAAAGGGCCGGTTGTATCTGTAAGATTAGATGTCCAGCGTACCCCTCTCCCCTTACGTCAAGAGCCACCCCACCATCAGAAGTTGAGTCCCCCACTCTCACTTACATCACAGTGCACCCCCTTTCCTTATGCTGCTGCTGGGAAGAAGCTTGATGCATAGCTTGAAAGCAGGAAGTAGGGGTCTGGAGGAGGACCAGAGGGGGACCACATGAAATGGCCTGGAGGGCCGGATTCGGCCCGCCGGCCTTGTGTTTGACACCTGTGATCTAGAGGAAGGAAAAAAAGGTTAACAGTAGGTGTTATTCCTCTGTCTTGTGTAAAAGGCTGTTTCATCCTGTCCTCCCTGATCCTCCCCTTTTTTTTACTGTCCCCAATCCATCTGCTGATAGAACAGAGCTTGTTGTCCCTCTGCACATGCTCAGTTTGGTGTATATTGCTAAAGAATTATTTTTATTGCCATGTAGAGAAATGTCAGCCAGAAAGTGGTTCTGTTATCTTGACTGGACGTAATATGGTGTCCAGCAGGATAAGCCTGGGGCGTACAGTGCGGCGATTGGTGGTGCAGTGTGTCAGTCTGACACACTGCATCTCCAATCGAGGTATAGAGCTTCTGATGTAGGCTCTTTACCACATGATTAGCTGGGTCCAATCACAGCTGACCATAGTGTAAACAGTGTATCGGCTTTTCCTCTACTCGCACTGACAGATGTGAGTAGAGGAGAGCCGATCGGCTGCTCTCCTGATAGGGGGTCTGCACTGAATAATTATCAGTGCAGCCCCTCTGAGGATGCCCACCCAAAACCACCAGGAATGCCCACCCATGGCCACCAGGGATGTCCACTCAGAACCACCAGGTAAGCCCACCAGGGATGTCAATCATTGCCCATTAGAGATGGCACTCTGTGCCCATTAGTGATACCTGCTAGTGCCTCCTGATTAGTGCCATCTATCATTACCACTCATCAGTGCCCACCAGTGCCACCTATCAGTGCCCATCAATGCTGTTTATCGGTGCCACCTCATCAGTGCCAACCAGTACTGCCTCATCAGTGCCCATCAGTGCAGCCTCATCGATACCCATCAGTGAAGGAGGAAACTTACTTTTTTTACTAAATTTTGTCACAGAAATAAAGAAAAAATTGTATTTTTTCCCAAATTTTTGGTCTTTTTTTAATTTAAAATACAAAACCCCAGTGGTGATCAAATATCACCAAAAGAAAGCTCTATTTGTCGGAGGGAAAAAATAAAAGATAAAAGTTTCATTTGGGTACAGCGTCACAACTACATAATTGTCATTCAAAATGTGATTGATAGCACTGAAAAGCTAAAAATTGGCCTGAGCAGGAAAGTGCCCTGTATATTGCAGTGGTTAAGAACCAGCGATTGTCGGCTTTAAAAATTCACATCTGAACTGTTTCTGGATACCGCAGCTGCTAAACTGCTAAACAGGTGCTTTGGACATTCGCAGTTAAAAAAAAAAAAAATGGATGAGAGATTTGCATCTGACATCTAGCCAACATCTAGCCGAAGCACATCTAAATCTATCTTTAAAGGGACAGTATAGGGCAGTGATGGCGAACCTTGGCACCCCAGATGTTTTAGAACTACATTTCCCATGATGCTCATGCACTTTGCAGTGTAGATGAGCATCATGGGAAAAGTAGTTCCAATACATCTGGGGTGCCAAGGTTTGCCATCACTGGTATAGGGTATTTTCAGAGAATGCTTATTTTGAGCTACTGTTTACCTTCACAGTAGAAGTATAGATAAAACCATACCACACATTTTAATTCTAACTCCACATTGCACTTGTTTTGCCATTCATACATTTTCTCAAAAAAAGCAGTTTAAATACCTTTTTTCTTGTTTTTTTTTTTTAATCAGTCATTGACCACAAAGGTCCATCTGCATACTCGTTCCCCATTGGACGACGCCTAGAGCAGTTGATGTTGGCTGGTGACCAGGGCCGATCCTCCCTATACGCTCACTATGCAAGCCGCTTAGGGCCCCTGCAAAGCTACGATGGGCCCCCCCAAATTACTAGAGGCACGGTCTGATGAGAAGTAATTTCACCCCCTCACCCGGCTTCTAAACTCGCTGGCTGAGTCATTTCTGACAGCAGGACACCCCCTCCCCCCGCTTCTCAACTTTCTTTAATGTGACATGTAACTGTCGTCAGCACCCCCCCCCCCGCTTCTCATTTTTAATGTGCCATGTCATTTTGCTTAGGGCCCCAGGGAGGTCAGGATCGGCACTGCTGGTGACATTACTGTTTTATGGAAATCACGTTGCACAGAGGATCAGGAGCTTTGTGGTAACATGACTGCATAAGAAACCCGCAAAAGGGAGGAAGGTATGTAAACTTCTAAGATGTACGCAGGTAACTAGGAGACAATAGGGAGGCAGTATTTAACCCTTGTATGACCGCCTCACACATATATGCGGTGTCAAGGAAGCAGGCTTTCTTCCTTAGTGCCGTTTTATGCGTGACTAAGTCACAGCTTTTAGGCATTGCTAAAGGTCTTGTACTAAGGATTGAAGTCTATTAAAGTGATCACTACTGTGAAAACCCACCGCAGTGACTACATTTAATTTTGGATAGAACAAGGGAGGGATATAACCCATGACAGATTTTTTTTCAGAATCTGTGTCCCATTGCAAAAATTAGCCTTTAATTCCTGTCCCATAGCCAAACAGGAAGTGAGAGGAAATCCCTGCTAATTTAGGGAATCACTTGGGGACCTCCAGGTCACCAGAACTTGTGTTCCCATTAGAGGATTTCCCCCTCTATTACTTTTCTGGGATCAACCCAGAATTTGGGATTTTCTTTTACTTTCACTTGAAATAATAATTGTAAACAGGCGAAAGAGAGGCTGAATCTCCCTAATGGGACACAGGCAGCAATAAAAACTGACAGGTGTTCTAATACATCTCCACTCTATCCAAAAATAAAAAATAAAACAGACTATTGTACCATACTTACCGTAATTTTCCTTTCTTGGTGCCCATCTATGGCAGCATACCTGTGATATGCTCCGCCCGAGGGTGGGAATGTATGCTGCCATGGATAGGCACCAGGAAAGGAAAATTGTGGTAAGTATGGTACAATTTTCTGTTTTCCTGGTGCCTCCATGGCAGCATATATGTCATAAATAACTAGCGGAAAGGGGTGGAATTATGCTTAGAAAAAAGGTTTATTAGAAAAAAAAGTTAATTTGAAAGAGCAAGAGCTGACTTGATTGCCTTTCTCCCAAACTATATGGAAGTGAGAGCTCCCGGATTAACCTTGTAGTGTCTCATAAATGTTGGCTGAGACGTCCACGTTGCTGTTCTGCAGATGATTTCAATTGAGACATTTGGTATAGCTGCCCATGAAGCAGAAACCAATCAGCACCCTTACAAAAGAAGTGGGTGCCAACCCACTGGCCCTGTTTGCCTTCTGAAACAACTTACCGTATTTGCCGGTGTATAAGGCGACGGGCGTATAAGACAATGCCCTAATTTTACATGTAGTGCTAACCCCCGGAGGAGCCGCTGGATAGATTTGGGATCGGCGTGTCACCTCTGTAGCATGTCTAGGGGTATGATGATAATTAGGTGATGTGAGCAATGACGGAATGTCCAAACAGCAAGGTGTCGTTTTCTGTGCTTTTATTATCTTGCCCAACACGGCAAACAGGTAACTTCAGGTGGACAGAGATAGATGGTGAGGAAGAAAGGAAGTTGCAGATTCAGGCCTTAACAATTTGTGGAAGCAGTCCTGCTTCAACGGTACCCTTGCTTCATCGCCACTCCAGCCATGGGTGTAGTGCACCCGGACATACTCTCTCACAGAACTGGCAGCCGGAATATCACTAAGAACCTTGAGAAGGAAGGCAAGCCTCTGCCACAGACTTGGCTTAGTGGAAATTAGGAGTGGTGTCTCTGCCACAGGCCCCTGCTCTGGAACGCAGCTCAATAGAGCAATTCCTTCTCAATAATTAAAGTTGCCTGAATTCCCCTTAGGTAGCGTCTTCGATTTTTGGAGTCACCGACTGACAAGTTACAACATATAATTTGTCAGTGTCCGGCAACTCAGATGCCCGGTGGATTGTCTAAGCCCTATTGGATCACCTGCCTCCAGGCTCACCTCAGACCAACCTCCCCACCGAACAGCTAAACTCACTTGGGATCTTCTCATGGATGTGGGGACCCAGTAAGTCACTGGGGCCCTGTTGTAGCATTAGTTGCTCCGGACCATGAAGGCCCAGAGTCAGGAACTCCGCGTAGCATGTGCGCCCCGGCCTGGTAGGCCATATCGCCGGGGCCCGTGATGTGCGCACACCCTAAAGGTGGGTGCCGCACCCGGAACCAGGAGTGGGTAGAAGACCCCCAGCATGCCCCGCGAGGGAAACACTCTTCCAATTGGCTGCTAGAGAAAAGGCATCTCTGCCTGGACCCCTCTGGCGCCACCTGTCACCCAGAGATGAAAAGGCATCTCTGAAACACGGAATGAAACCGCAGCCCAGCCGGACAGAAACCTAATTTACATAATCAACATGGATGAGAGCAAAGTAACTCTCTCATCCCCCTCTAGATTTAAGATAGCACCTGGACTTAAAGTACACAGGCGCTACATAGAGTTTAAGATGTTTTGCCTGTACTCACCGTATAAGACGACCCCCCTTCCGTGGCTTCCGATGCTTCATAATTTTTCCTTCTGGAGCCATATTCTTCTTCATTCTTGCCGGAGCTGGAGCCATATTCTTCTTCCTTCTTGCTAATAACGGCGAGCGATGTATTCTATTAATGAATACAAAGCCTGCTTGGATTGGCAGAGGCTGTAACATCATCAGCCCACGCCTCTTTGACTCCTAAAGCCAATCCGAGCAGTCTACAGTATGTAGCCTGCTCAGATTGTCAGAGGTTGTTACTCCAATCCGAGCAGGCTCTGTATTCATTTGAATACATCGTTCACTGGGATTGGCTAAGCGGCATATACTGTATGTAGCTGAAGCCATATACTGTATTACTGCACATTCAGCAGGCATCTGAGCAGCTGACCTGGCGTATAAGACAACCCCTGCTTTTTGGCCATTTTTTTTAGTTTAAAGAGTACGTTCTCAAAGAGGCTCCTTTACCCCTGTTTTGCTTGGCTGAGCCTAGGAATGGTGATATAGCCTGAAGATAGCACCTTAAAACATTGGTAATGTCTAGTTCATGGAGTGAGCCTAAATCAGGGTCCGAAAATGTTGGAAGAGCCCAATGTTCCGCAAGATTGGAGGAAGAGGATACTTTGGGGCAAACCCACAAACTGTATGACGTTTCACTCTATCCGGGTAGAAAGAGATAATCTCATCTTTGCACCTAGGGTTTGCATTTCTGACACCCTTTTGCCTGATGCCACTATTAGGAAAGCCAGCTTCAGGGTTAGATTCCATAAAGAAGCAGACTTGATTGAGCAAAAAGGCTGATTTGATAGTGCCTCCAAAATAATAGATATAGGCCCAGTTCTAAACCTGCCTTAGGAAAGTCTAGCAGATGAGAAGAAGAGGGCAGGGAAGGGTCAATATCTTTGTCAGTCGCAAAATGCTTTGAACTTGTTCCAAACTTTAGCATACACATTATTAGTTGAGAATATCCAGGTTTTTAGAAGAGTTGAGATTAAACAAGTGTAGATAATAACATAGAAACATAAACATGCACATAGAATCCAAAGAGTTATCAAATAAAGGAGAGTCCCCAGTGGGTAATATAACAGGAAAACAAAGTTACACTGGAAGACACTACGCCACTCGTGATTCCAAATTAGGTATCGTACAGTCTACATATATCCTTGTGTGCAGCTGACCACCAGAGAACATCACCTTAGATAGAAAAAAATGCCTGCTTACCAGCAGTACTGGACCTCTTTTAACAAAAGGCCAGCAATGCTTTTGGCTGATTACTCTGCCAGGGCCTTCATGTGGTGTTCCTGAAGACTTTTATTTGGCCATGGGAGGAATCATCCCACCGAAATGTCCATTTGGTATAGCTCGAAAACAAGAAATGCTCCACATAGTATAAAATCCAAAGGCACTTTATTTAAGATAATGTGGTTACACTCACGTTTCAATGGATTAAAAGCATGTACTAGATATCGCCAGCCGGCATAAAAACAAACACCCCAAATTCCGGGACTCGTGGTATACAATGACATCAGCGCGGTGTTATCCCTACGCATTTCGTCACAGATTGATATCATCCTGGGGCATGGGCGACGCACTAATATAGCACAATAAACAACCAAGCCGTGGTCTGGATCCCAAGTGCCCAGCTGGACATCAACCAAGCCTTGTTCATCTTCCAGTCCTGTTCCTTGTAACTTGGTCCATTTTTCATTGCACTATATATATATATATATATATATATATTTAAAAAAATGAATATTACAATCATAAAGAAAAAAGACAGAGAGCAGTGGTTCCTAGTGCAATAGAGTTGTTTTATTGAGTGACCACACAATTAAAAACAAGTGGCACTCACAGTAGTGTCAAAAATAAGCATTCCTGCAGAAACTGCGACCAGCATTCGGCAGGAAATCCTCCAGACAGTGGGAGAGCAGGGGCTGAGGAGAGAGGAGAGGGGTGAGGAGAGAAGGAATCCAGCTTGCAGCAGCAAACAGGCTGCGCGCGACCCGATCCTTCCGGCCAGGGAGTTACAATCCTCTGTGAGGCTGGTCCTGCCACCACAATCACATGACATGGAGCCATGTCACCTGACACAGAACGCCCTAGTGATAGCTATAACAACACATTTCAGGAGGACGTGGCCTCCTTCTTTAACCTCCCATATATCATCACATCACAGTGTACTTTTGTTTTATTTCCTTCTGATCCTCAGGTAAGTATAAACCCTTATATTAGGTAATATTTTTTTTCTTAAAGTGTATTTTGTGCGTGTACTCGAGAAAGGAGCTGGACTGCAGAAAGGAAAACCATTCATGGGGACACTAAAAAATGCCCTAGAGGGCAAAAATATATTGTATTCTGCATTGCCCCCAGAGGCAATCTGCCATCTTTCTCCATGCCCCCGGGTGGCAATGTCGCGTGTGAGGGGGTCCTCCCACACAGCCCACCCTACCTGCTCCACTTTGAAGCCCAACGGGGCAGAGGCACTCCCCTATGAGGGAGTGAGAGGATCTAGCCCGCTCAGCCAGCCCCGTTAGTCCTTCGCCTCTCTTTTTTAGAGACCGCGTGACCAAAGTGCGTGCATGTTAACCCAATTTCGAGTATGTGTAAGTGTGGTGGTTTTGTGGGAGGGGGGTGGGCGTACTAAGCGCAGGCTTACCTCGCATAGCACACCCACAGGGAGGCGGGCTGAGACCACCAAACTCAATGTAATATTTTAACCCAATTCGGAAAGAAAGGAAAACCATTCATGGGGACACTAAAAAATGCCCTAGAGGGCAAAAATATATTGTATTCTGCATGACACATAACTACAACCAACCACATCTACTTCTATTACTAGTAAAATCCCCCCAAAAAAATAAACATTTTTATTATTATTTATTTAAATTAGCCTCATGGGTTGAAATTGTATCTACAGTATATACCCAACGATCAGAACAAAATATAATAAAGTACACTATGTGATGATATACGGGAGGTTGATTGTATTATTTGGATATGTTTTTTATATAAAGTGCAATGAAAAATGAACCAAATTATAAGGAACTGGAATGCAAGTTGAACGAGGCTTACTTGATGTTCAGCCGGGCACTTGGGATCCAGATCTAGGCTTTGTTGCTTATTATGCTAGACTAGGTGATGGTGTAGCAAGTCTTCCGTGCCCCAGGACGACGTCAATCTGTGACAAAACGCATAGGGAGGGCGACGTGCTGATGTCATTACATACCACGAGTCCCGATAGTGCGGGTGTTTGTTTTCATGCCAGCCGGCTATATCTATTACGCGCTTTTAATCCATTGGAACATGAGTGTAACGCCATTATCTTAATGAGAGTCTGCAGGAACACCACTGAAAGGTCCTGGCCTTTTGTTAAAAGATGTCCAGTACTGCTGGTAAGCAGACATTTTTTTCCATCTAAGGTGGTGGTCTCTGGTGGTCATCTGCATACGGGGATATATGTAGACTGTACGATACCAGATTGGGAATCACGAGTGGTATAGTATCTTCGAGCGCAACTATGTTTTTTCTGTTATGTTAACCACTACTGGACTCTCATTTATTTGATAATTTTTTGGACTTTATGTGCATGTTTATGTTTCTATGTTATTATCCAGCATGATTACTATTACTAGAGTGCCTCTGTTTTTACACTTGCTTACTTTCTGTGCTGGTATCACACAGTAGAGTTGCTGCTTTTTACATTATAAGTTTGCGTTTTTATTGATTTTTATCATTACTAGCGTGGCGTTTCCCCCTGTGAAAGAAGAGTCAAGATAACTTCTGATCAACACTGGAACCTCTGCCTCTCAATAACCATATGTGAAGATACAGGGTTCAGATGGGTGAATGCCCCTTGGGATAGAAGACAAGGTATGAGTGAAATCCTGACTAGGGAGCGGACACTCAGATGTACTGCCGAGGAAACCATGGGCATCTCAGCCAATATGGCAGGACAGCTACTACCATTAGTTTTTCAGTCATGAGTGTTGAGAGATAGGAGGGAAGGAAAGGCATATGCCAGATTGCACATCCATGGACTTGAGAGAGCATCTACTCCCTCCCTGGTGATGAGGCAGGCACAAGATTAACCTTGGTAGTTTGGAATTGTCTGCTGTAGTAAAAAGATCTATCTCTGGTAGATCACAGAGAGTCACAGTCAGATTGAATATCCTGGGATGCATCGACTATTTACTGCCATCCTGGAATTTTTGCGACAGGCAATCAGCTACTGTGTTTAGGCGACCTGACAGGTAGACTGCCTCTAGATCTGATAACTTTCTCTCTGCCCATAGCATAATGTGTTCCATCCCTCACAGGAAGGCTTTGCTGTGCGTGCCTTCCTGACGATAGATATATGAAACTGCAGCTTCGTTCATGGCCTGTTGTTGATTTGAGACACTAAGGCTGTCACTGCTAGATAGGCTCCTCGAATTTCTAGGATATTTGAGACGACTACCATTATGTGCAATGCCCATCTTTCTTGAACTGAGACCTGACCACAGTGTGCTTTCCAGTTGAGCGTGCTGGCGTCTGTGGTAACCAGGGCCGGACTTACCATTGGGCTTGACTGGGCTCAAGCCCATGGGCCCTGCCCAATAGGGGCCCCCGCCCAATAGGGATCCCCAGGGGCCAGGACAGTAATCCCTACTTTTTTTATTTATTTTTTATAATAAAAATATGTTTATATATATATATATATATATATATATTGTGACAAAGTCGTAGAAATAGCGATAATGTCATGCAGCAAAGTCGCTGATCTTAAGCAATAAATATGGCTTTATTGCACTCAAAAATAAATAATACAAAAACAAAAATGGCCTACTCCAATTTAGGAGGCTAACTGACAGTAGTGTCCCTCACTACACTGTACTGGAGGGGCTATTCCGGCCTCCAGTACAAAACAAACAGAATACCAGTCCAAAATAAACAAATCTATGACAGACCTTGTTCCTTCCATGCAGACAGTTTCCAACCTGTCCGTCCAGCTCAGCATACCTCTCACACTGAGCTCTCACTTCCCATTTCCCTACCAGGTGAGTGTTAATTAATAGGGGAAGAGAGGAGGTTTACCTGTTGGCCAGGCTTAACCCCTTCCAGGGCAGGGAAAACTGACCCTTCCAGCCTCTCACTGGTGTACATACAATCGTGTACCCTGTCACACATCCTCCCCCCCAGCTTAACACTTGGGTGGGAAGCGGCCATCTCTACAAACCCATGCACTCGGGACAGAGCATCTGCATTACTGTGGAGGAGACCTGCCCTATGTCGTACCACAAAAGTAAAGGGCTGTAGGGACAGAAACCACCTTGTGACCCGAGCGTTCTTGTCCCTATTGGTGTGCATCCACTTTAACGGAGCATGGTCTGTGACGAGGGTAAACCGCCTGCCCAACAAATAGTAGCGGAGTGTTTCTACTGCCCACTTGATTGCCAAACACTCTTTTTCCACTGTGGCATAGCGCTGTTCTCGAGGTAACAACTTCCGACTCAAATACAGCACAGGGTGTTCCTCACCATCCACATATTGGGACAAAACTGCACCCAGACCCACCTCTGAGGCATCGGTCTGGAGAAAGAACTCCTTTCTAAAGTCAGGAGCCACAAGCACAGGTTGGGCACAAAGCGCTGCCCGCAGACCAGCAAAGGCTTCCTCAGCCTCGCTGTTCCACTTTACAGTGTCTGGACTTCTGGCTTTAATAAGGTCTGTGAGCGGAGCAGCCCTCGTAGCAAAGTGAGGAATAAACCTCCGATAGTAGCCTACAATCCCCAAGAAAGCTCTGACTTGTTTTTTCCTCAATGGTCTGGGCCAGCTCTGTATAGCTCCTATCTTGTTCATCTGTGGTTTAACAAGTCCTCTGCCAACCAGGTAACCCAAGTATCTAGCCTCTGCTAGACCCAAGGCACATTTAGAGGGGTTAGCTGTCAGACCCGCTCTTCTAAGAGTGTCCAAGACTGCCTGTACTTTATCCAGATGGCTTTCCCAGTCCGGGCTATGAATGATCACATCATCCAAGTATGCGGCTGCATACTCAGTGTGGGGCCTGAGCAACTTATCCATTAGCCTTTGAAAAGTGGCTGGAGCCCCATGGAGGCCAAAAGGCATGAACCTGTACTGGAATAGGCCATCAGGAGTGGCAAAGGCTGTCTTCTCTCGGGCGTGCTTTGTCAATGGAATCTGCCAATAACCCTTTGTCAGATCCAACGTGGTGAAGAACCTATCTTTGGCTAATCGCTCTACTAGTTCATCCACCCTAGGCATGGGGTAGGCGTCAAACTTAGACACCTCATTTAACTTCCTGAAGTCATTACAAAACCTGATGGACCCATCAGGTTTGGGCACTAGAACAATGGGGCTGCACCACTGGCTATGAGACTCCTCTATCACTCCAAGCTCAAGCATTTTCCTGATTTCATCCCTTACAGCTTCCCTCTTGGCCTCCGGAATGCGGTAAGACTTCACTCTTACGACAACCCCTGGTTCTGTAATAATGTCATGGGTAATCTCTCGGGTTTGTCCAGGGTTGGGGGAGAAAACATCGTTATTCCTCTCAACCAAGCCTCTAGCTTCTGTTGTTTGCTCAGGTGTCAGCTCTGGAGAGATTGTCACCGAAGGACTAGGTGCCTGTGGACCAGGTGTGGTGTCCCCCACTGCGGCCATGCAGTCCTCTCTAGTCCTCCATGGCTTAAGAAGGTTTATGTGGAACACGGCCTCCTTCTTCCGGCGTCCCGGCTGACTAACTTTATAATTTACTGGGCTCACTTTTTCCAACACCTCATAGGGTCCCTGCCACTGTGCTAGAAGTTTGCTTTCTGCGGTGGGTACTAGAACCATTACTCTGTCCCCTCTTTCAAACTGTCTCACTAGGGCCCTCTGGTCATAGTAGGACTTCTGCCTACTCTGCGCCTGCTCCATATGCTGGCGAACAAGAGGGGCAATCTGAGCCATACGCACCCGCATATCTTCAACATACTGGAGCACATTGGTACCAGTTACCCCCTGTTCTTCCCAGGTTTCCTTTAGGATATCCAGAATACCCCTGGGATGCCTACCATATAAAAGCTCAAACGGGGAGAAGCCCGTAGAACTTTGGGGAATCTCTCGAACTGCAAACAACAGGTAAGAAAGTAACAAGTCCCAATCCTTCCCATCCCTGCTAACGACTTTCCTCAACATCCCCTTTAGGGTCCGGTTAAACCTTTCTACCAACCCATCTGTCTGGGGGTGATACACTGACGTTCTCAGAGTCTGTACATTAAATAGTTGACATAGCTCTTTCATAATACGGGAGAGAAACGGAGTCCCCTGATCCGTGAGCAATGTCCTGGGTATCCCCACCCGTGTAAACATCTGAACCAACTCTTTTGCAATACTTTTAGCATTCGCCTTACGTAGTGGAATGGCCTCTGGGTATCTGGTGGCATAATCGACGATGACAAGGATGTACTGGTGACCTCGAGCTGTTTTCTCTAAGGGACCCACTAGGTCCATGCCAATCCGCTCAAACGGAACGTCAACTATGGGGAGAGGTATGAGTGGGGCTCTCAACTTCGGTCTGGGAGATGCCAGCTGGCATTCCGGGCAAGAAGCACAATACCTTTTAATCCCCTCATATACCCCAGGCCAGAAGAACCTCCTGAGCACCCGTTCTTGTGTTTTCTCCACCCCTAAGTGTCCCCCCAGCAGATGAGAGTGAGAGTAATCTAGGATTTTTCGGGTGTATGATGAAGGCACAACCAGTTGTTCAAGCTCTTGTCCCTCATCGGAGGTTACTCTGTAAAGAAGATCGTTTTTAAGGATAAAATAGGGATAGGCCTTTCCTGTTACCCCTTCTACTGGTACCCCATTAACCTCTACA